>QKYT01000127.1:164504-203063 GCA_003550305.1 Glomus cerebriforme | reverse complement strand
CTCAAATCCTACCTATTCATATATTGTTCAGGGTCCTATTGTAATAATCATTGATAGTAAATTTTAAAATATTTTTCAAGCCATTCTTTAAAATTATTAAGCTTAGATAATATGAAATTTTGCTTAATCTGTGATCTATTTCTTTAAAACTTTAACTGCTTTAGCATTAACTTTTTATTATAAGTATTCACGAGTAAACTTCAAAAGATATTTTGTGATGCCAAGATCAAGCATATACATTCAATCTGAAATGATCACTTCATAAATGTTAAAATCATCAAATTTTCAAAAAAAATTGAAATCTGTATGAATTGAAAGTTCTTTGGCTTGATTTATATTGATAGTTTCTTTTATTTTTTCTGGAGTTCGTAAATTAATATAAGTTAACATCATATTATTGAGATCTTTATTACTTATTAAGCAAAAACTATAAGGTCATTTGGAAATTAATGGGAAATATGTAGTAGTAAATGTTACTACTTCTGCTATATTAGTAAGAATGACTGATATTTTTAAGATAAATGGATATATTTCATTTTTTATACCAAAATACATATTGTTTTGATTCAATATCGGTAATAATAGTATTCGAAGATATTTCTGAAAAACTTGCCTCTGCAATTTTTGAAATTCTTTAGAATTTCTTGTCATATTATTCTTTACTTTTATTTTCAAGATATAACTAACAAGGATTTTAGTATTAGGTTTATTCTGCAGCCAACTTGAAATATTATCTAATGAAATATAAATTGAATATTATGATATTTTTCCAAGATGATTGCACATAATTGTATTAGTATAGATAATAATTGATAGTAAATCATTGTTAATAAGAATGGTTTTTCTGTTATTTTTCACCATTTACTTTCAAATTGTTTGCTGTAAATCCTAATTGATGTATTGTTATTTTAATATTGAAAAACAAATTTCTTATTAATATCAGGCTGAAAAAGTAAAACCTTAATTTCGTGAATTATTGGTTGATAATAAAAATTATAATCTATATTCTAAAAATTTGTGATAGGAATTGTTTTAAATTTCATATAAGAAAATTCATTAATATCAAGAAATTTATGATCTTTTTTAGTGCTTTTTGATAATAGATTTTTATTAGTGGAATTTTGATTATTATTGATCAACTTAATTATTTTATCATCACAAAAATTTAATAATTAGTATTCTGTAACAATTTCCATAAATTTTCAGTAAATATCATTTAGCCATTCAGTATTTGGCAGATGCATTTTATTTGTTATGATATTGGCTAATATAATTCCACAAAAATCTTCAGAATCAATAGATAATGAAAATGTCAAGTTATTATCAATTTCTTTGTCTGTTTTGTCACCTTTTTTATTTTTCCTATCTTTTTATATAGGTGTTTTTATGGGTTGTTTTATTATTATCAGTTTAATATTTTCTTCTACTTGTTATTTAATGTTAAAAATCTAATTAGTATTAAATTATTTTCAATATGATAGTTATCATGAACTTATTATCTGATTCTTAGTTGGTAAATTGTCATTCCACTGGGTTTATTGATTAGTAAATCATTATCCCAAAAATCAGGTTTTTCATAAGCTATGTTTAAACAAGAAGTTTCACCTTTATCTTTAGCAATATATATATTCTTTTAATTCAAAACATCAGTATTGTTTAGGATTTTTAAGTAAGTCTCTTACTAGAATTTTCTTAGATTTTTAATATACTCATAGTTTTGAAAAGATATTTATACTTGATAAAATTACCATTTAGCTTTTTGGTAAATCAGTGAAAAAAAAAAATTAAAAATTATTATTTTAAAAATTATTAATAAATTTTAGAATATTAAAAATATAATTTAATAATAAGTAGGATAATTAAAATATTTAAACTAGTATTATCATAAATATTTCATAAATTTTAATTATCAATTTAAGACTGATAAATGCAATTTAAATTTTTTAGTTTTATACAGTTAAACTTCCATAATTGCAATATATATTCTCTTTAAATACACCTTTTGGTTTGGTTCTAAGCTCATATGATTTCTAATTATTTTATCTTTATAACTGCATACCATCTCTAAATGCACTATTTATGAAAATTTTGATGTGGTCCCAAGAGGTGTGCAATTATAGAGGGTTGACTGTATTTTAATTATTTTTAATTATTTAGTATATTTTACATTACATATAATTGACATATACATATCATTTGATCGGTAAATTTTGGCCAAAATTAAAAATAAAAACAATTCTTAATTCCGACCTAAATTATATATTATACAATAAACTTTAATACCCAAAACTGAATTTTAAAAAAAAACTTATTACTAATATTTTAAGCTAAAATCTAAATTGTTTATATATAAAAAAAAAGCATTATGACTTTTTTTAAAGAAAAATGAAAAATGAAAATATTTTTATAATCATTTGATAATTTAAAGTCAATATTTGCGGATGCTTTTTTTTTTTGTGTGTTTTAAAAAAAAAATATACATTTATGATACACATATTATATGTAAATAATATCCCAAAATGATTAATAATAAAATGGTTAAAAATATCAAATAGTAAATATATTTTTCAAAAAATTATACACATCTAAAGTTTAAGATCTCTTAACCCCACCAACAATATCCCATAAAAATGAAATAGCATATGTAAGAAAAGCTAAAACCGTGAAAAATATAGAAGTATTATAAAAATTACACCTAAAAAAAAAAAAAAATATTTTAGTTTTTTTTTTAAAAAAAAATTCATTTCATGAAAAAATAAAAGATAATTTTTACATACCATCCATTTAAATCTCCAGGTTTACATTTAGAATCTTTAATTAAAAATACCATTAAAGTACCAAAACACGCACCAAGTATAACATCAACAAGCATTAATGACCATCTTGGTGCTTTATTTTTACTACCCCAACGTCGCAAACAATATAATATTAAATGACCAAATGAATAAATGATTGAAACTGCTGAGACAATATAAAGGAAAATAACTGCTATTTTATTAACAACCCCCTCCGGAAAAGATTGTTTAGTGACCTAAAATTGACAGAAAAAAATTTAATAATTTTTTTTTTTAAAAAAAATAACTTATTTTCCTAATCAAATGTTTTTTATACTTACAGGACTCGCTGAAACGATGAATACAAAAGCACCAGCGCTAGCAATAAATTGAATAAACCTAGATAATAATCTCCATTTATTAGGATTACCATTCAAAGAAGTTTTAACCATTTGAGAAGAAATCTTCAATTTATTAGGATCATGAGTTTCAATCCCAGGATTAGCGATTGAAGCAGAAGGGTCTAATTCTGTAGTATTATTGTTATATTCATTTTTAACATTTTCATTATTATCCGCTTGTGAAGTAGTATCACTAGAATGTTCATAAGCATTTGTATCATAAGCATTTGAATTATAAGCATTTGTATTATAAGAAGCATTGCTATTATAAGTATTGCTATTATAAGCAGGAGTATTATACGCATTATTTGAATAATTATAGGAATTGTTTGCTTTATAACTACTTGGACTTGGCATAGGCATATATGTAGGATATGATCCACTATCCGTTGAAGCATTACCATAACCATAAGACGAAGATGAATTATTATTAGCATGACCTTGATATGAAGGTTGAGGTTGATAAGTATTATCAGCTTGTGAAACTGCCCAAGGATTCCCTTCTGTTGGATTAAGAGGGAAAGGGTTTTGATGAGCCAAAGGCGGAATATGAGGAGTAGAATCCTCCGAAGTAAATGGATTTGTATCTTTTCTTTCAGTCATTATAGATAAAAATAAGTTTTTAATATTCCTGTATTAGTTGAATCTTTTGATATTACAATTTTTATATAAAAATGTCTTTATAAAAAAAAATAAAGAAAATTTTATTTTTTTTAAAAAAAAAAATTTTTTTTTTGTGAAAAGAATTCGGCGTAAATGGTATGATATAAACTATTTATATAATAATATGACGGATTTCCTGGAAATTGCCGTTACACGCGATTATCAACTCAAATCATAACATGTATGGAAAAAGGTATGACTAAAATATATCATAATCCTATAATCCTGTTATGCCTAATGACATCTTGGCAGCTTTAGAAACCTTGGCTAAAAAAAAATTATGCTAAAAATTAATGATATAAAATTGACCAATCCATTAAGCAAATATAGAAAAGAATATTTATATTTTTATATTTTTGTTAATATTTTTAAAAATACAAGTTTTTTTTTTATGTACGACAAACGACAATGTAAACTTGTAAATGACGAATATGTTGTAATTGAAAAATTTAAATAAAATTATTATTCTAGTAATGATGGTCAAGAAAGTATAAAAATATATAAATTTATCACAGAAAAAGATTGAACTACCAATGAAAATTTATTTAAATCGAACTCTTGATTTGGAATCATTTTTAGTAGTATCAGTTCCGGATAATTCCAGTTTTAATATCGAATTTAGTCAGATATTACTGGTAGAAGGATACACCTGATTAAGATTAAAAAACGTGGGACATGTGACTTTATTGTAAGTTACCCAAACCAGACAAGTAATTCCTAATTTACGCGTGGAACTCGGATGATTTTTTACCCATAGATTTAAGGGTACTTTATAGAATAACTAAGTTAAAAAAGTTAAAGCATCCAAAGACATTACGGACAGGGGACCCGAACAAATATCAACAAAAGAAATGGCATGACTTGGTTAATATTAATTCGAAAAATTAACTTTAATTGGAAGTTAAAATACATTTTTTTTAATATTTGGGGACCTATTATTACGTAGGAACAGTCATTAATCTACTTATTTATGTATTAGGATTTATTATTATTATTTTTTGACGTGAGTCATGAGGCTTTAATATTTAGGATACTTGATACAGTAATCAAAAAACTTTAATCTATTTTCGATATATTTAATTTTAGTAATACAAATAATAGTAAAAATTGGATTATCAAAAATGAAAAATCAAAATTGTTTGTTATTCCTTTGAAATTTTTTTTAATGAACATTTGAATTTGAAAATTTTTACTATAAAAATAAAATTATTTAAATTATTTTTTACTATAATTAAACAAATCAAACTATAAATTTGGAAAAAATTTTAGCCTAAATTATAAAGGTTTATATAGATTGATTCTTTTTTTAGCTTATCTGTTGTTTATTAATCAATAGAAATAAGTCACACTAATTAAGAAAATCCTAGACCTCATTCATGCCCCTTCCGAAGAAATGAATGACTTTTTAGAGTTTAAACTCGAAAATATTTAAGGATAAACTTCACCAATTTATAATAATAACAATAGAACTGGAAAAGAACCTCTTTTATAATAACATGTACCATTTTTGACTAATTTAAAGTTAACGATATAAAAATTCATTGTAAAATTACTTTTTATGTATGATTCTTAGTTATTATAATCAATGTACATGTTTTTTTAAGACTTTACGTTTATGGTAATGATATCGCTTAAAATATGCATGCGCATTAGCAAGAAAATGATTTTATTTTGTATCACAATTTGACTAAAAATATTCTTTGTAATAAGAAATAAACTTGAAAAAGATTATCAGGTTAAAAAATCACAATTATGTGGGAAAATTATTGAATATACACATGTATAAATTGACGCGACAATCGCGCGTTTGATGTATATCACGTTCTTTGTCGTCATGATCGTCATCAATCATTACTTATTTCATCAGAAATCCCCGCATGTTCAAAGCCGGAATTCA
Organism: Glomus cerebriforme; assembly: GCA_003550305.1. NCBI lineage: Eukaryota > Fungi > Glomeromycota > Glomeromycetes > Glomerales > Glomeraceae > Glomus > Glomus cerebriforme. Next base: position 197,328 of record QKYT01000127.1, on the reverse strand, counting down.
AGCCCTATCATCGACCATTTCTAAATAACATCCCCAAATATTGAATATCATCATTGAATCCTTTCAATGACTCGCTGATATCCCTGATATTTTCTCGTAATATAATGATTACAATTATATAATTTTTGTATGATTCTTTATCAGTAAAGAAGTTCTAAAAATGGTGAACAAGATAAAAAAAAAAAAAAAATTATGATATGATATTATGATTCGGATAAAAATTTTTTCTTTACCGGAACTCAAATTTTGTCTCGGTCTATTATTTAAATTCGATAATAGAATTTAACCGATAAACTAAATGGATCGTATCTTCTCACCTTATATCAATAATATTAATTTCCAATATTACCCTAAAAAAAAATGATCATAATTAGTTTCTTTTGTCTGAAAAAAAAAAAAACTGGAACAATTGTATTTTCATTAAGATAATCTATCAATGTTTGATCTCACTTTTTAATGGTTATTTTTTTTGAAAAGATCATTTAAATTTAAAAAAGTTAATATAATAAACTTTTCTTCATCTACTGAAATCTTTTTTCGGTCAAGTCTGATTCTTTTTACAGGATTTAATTATATAATTATTTTTTAATATTGTTTATAATCTGGATCATGGATTAGAAAGACAAATTAATAATAATTATAATAATTATAATAATAATAATCAATAAAAATAAAAATGGATAGATATATATATCAATTTCATACTTGTAACAAATTCTTGTGTTTCATATCCATTATACTGTAAAAGTCATGTAATAGAAGGATTACTTTAATGATATTAAGCGCAGTAAAATAAATAAATGATTATTATGTACAAATAAATGGCTAGAATTCAAAAAGATTCCCGCCTTATTTCTGGGTAGTTCACATGAAAAACTTGTGTTTCGAAAAAAAAAAAAAAAATTTTCGGAACTTTCATTCCACAAATAATAACGATAACCTTGTGAAATAAATACAAGGAAATCATAATACAATATGATAAATATCATTGTTCTTTTTGAATAAAAAAAAAATTTTTTTTTTTTTCCTTACAAAAAAAAAACAAAAAAACCGAAAAAAGTCATGAAAAGAACCTCAATAGTTTTTCATGTTTGTCCAATTAATTTATGCACCGAATTTTGAAAACCACATACGTAAAAAAAAAAAAAAAAAAGTCCATTGTTTCTTTATAATCTTCTTTCTTTTTTTTAACCGAAAAAGTCATTAATAAACCGCCGGAAAATTTTTTCTTCTTTCGGAAAAGTTTTCTTTTAAAAATGTATATATATAAGATATATATATATATCAGATAAATATACTTATGTATAATAATTTAAGCTACCTAATTATACTGTCCGATTTTGATACATAATTTTACTCCGAATATTTTTCTATCAAAAAAAAAAAAAAAAAAAAAAAAAAAAGGAAAAAAAAAAATGAAACAGGTTCACATTCTTTTACAGGTTGGAAACCCTGGCTTTGAAATTTTGCCATATTCCGTAGCATGAACCCTAAATAAGAAAAGTAAACCTTCAGTCTTCTTAAAGTTATTAAACCAAGAATAATAATAATGTAATAATAGACTGTGGGGTTTCGGTAATGTCCACAATTATCCGGAAATAAAATGATGTTTAATAATAAACTCCTTAAATCCTCTCAACAGGAAATTATAAGTATTATAAATCAAATTATTTTAGTAAAAAGGAAATGTCAAAGACTTATTGTATTATAATTTCCTTAAAAAAGTGTCAAAAGCCTTTCAATAAACGTCAATAACAACAATAAGCTTTTTTTATCTTCAATTTTCGGTAATTTCGGTAAAGAGAATTGGGCTAATTATGACATTCAATGTACATGGTTCTAGAACACTTTCCGATTGCTTTAAATGTAACGTATGTTAAGAATAAGTATTTTTTTTTTTTCCTTTTCCGAAGCTATTTTGCCGTTTGAATTCGGTGATCTGCGTATTGTATTTGAATTACTGTAAAAAAAAAAACGTAAAAAACAAACATGAACACAAAAAAAAAAACACCGATCGCGGTGAATGTGATACAACAAATCACGTGAAACCTCTACATATCCCAATAAAGTTTTCAATCCACAAAATTAAGTACAATCTTCATTAATCTGCAACTCATTCTGATTTACATAATAAAAATAATTATTTATAATTGTCTTTATATTATTTTTTTTCTATTCCCCTATTTGATATCATCATATTAATTATAACAAAATTATTTTTACATACACTTACGTAATGATTATCATTCTCAATGTGATTTTAATTATTTAATTGTATATGGCGGGTTTTAAAAAAAAATTTCTCCGGTGGGACGGACAGGACCATTAGAAATCCCGTGTACTAAACAATATCTTAATAGGTCAAATATATGCTATACTTCTCGAATGAATCTCAAAATGCATTTCCAAAATTAGTGACTGATTAATTAATAATCATCAAAATATTCGGTAAAAAAAAAATATATTATTTTTATTATTTTAAAGTATTTTTTTTCAATGTAGCTTTAAATGGAAATAATAAAAGATAACCCTTATTAACCTTTATCCTAATCCCCAAATAATCCCTTCATATTCTTATTTCGTATTATACGTAAGTAACGTAACGATAGTTCGGGTCATGTGAACAATGCTGTAATCTTTGAAACATTTTTTTCCTTTCACACAACATTTATCGTATTGATCTTCGCTTTGTTATTTTACACTACGTAAATGTTATGTTACGTGTCAAAAATTCTAATTTAGAGTATAATCAATGATTTGATTTTTTTTTCATTGAAATTTGTCGGTGTTTAAAACGAGAAAAAAAAAATCTAATCTACATCTATCATATTCAATGACCATTAATTGATAAACCCGTACATCATTATTGCTTCACGATATATATATCAAGTAATATGTATTAGTTTCATTTTTTTAGTTTGTATCATTGTATCATGCATATAAATTTTTCATAAAGTTTCATTAATAAAATGCTTACATTAAACTATCTTTTTTTTTTGTAATAATAAAAAAGGATATACAAACACCTGACTTTCGGTTACTCAAATACAGTATTATTTATAACAAATTTTTTTTTTTTTTAATTTTTAATTAGTTTTTGATACATGTATGTTATTTATTACAATAAAAATAATAAATTCGGAGATTCTTTTTTAATGATCTACAGCTATATTGCGTTAGATTAAACTATTTTGTACTACCTTGTTAACAATTAATATCAAATATCATGTAAGCAAATGATTTTACTATATTGGTATATATACCCTTTTTTTACTGATTATCTAAACTATATATGGTACTATTAAACTACAACGATTTATAGTTTACGTATCGCGGGGTGAGTAGGATAGAATTAATTGGGTTAGGGTTAAAAAGGAGTGGTTAGGGTATTAGGGGGGTTTCTTTTTCTATAAAAAGATTCAAAATCTCGCATCGATTTTTTTTTTTCGAATGCATCAATTTCGAGTATACCAAATTATTTAAAAATTTTTTTAAATAAATAAAATAAATATATATATATATAAAAAAGAAAGTTAATAAAAACATAAAAAAAGAAAATTTTTTTTTTTTTTTTCCTTTTAAAAACATTTTTCAAAAAATATTTTCAACAATGACAACTACAATTACTACTACTACTACAACGAACAATCAGTTACAACTACAACCAACGTATTCTTCACAACCGTTACAAACCTTACAACCACAACCACAACAACAGCCATTACAACAACCTTTGTCTCCACAACGACAAAAACAAGCCTACACTTTTTCATGGACTTTACGAGGTTTTAATGAATTATTTCGTCAAATGACCCATACAAATTTTACTTATTCCGATCGTTTTCATACTCCAAGAGGAACTCATGATCCTTCATTATTATGCCCTCCAGGATGGTCTGATTTTTCTTTAATATTTCCTTCACAACATTCACATTTAAATTGTTTTGATGATACTGCTTATCTTTGGAGAATTCGTTTATATCCAAATGGTAGTCTTAAAAAATTACCTGCTCATGTTTCAATTTATTTGGAAGCTATACAAACTTTATTTGAAAAACAACATTATATTACTAAAAGATCTATTCAATTTAAAATACAGGTTTTTCGTTTAATTAAATCTTCTAAAAGTCCAAATCAATCAAATCATTCTTATCAAAATAATAACAATAATAACAATAATATTAATATACAATTGGATGTTTGGAAAGAAACTCCTATATTAATTTATGAGAGTAATATGTTAAAATTTGATTATGAATTACATAATTCAAATACTTTATTTGGTATCCCTTCAATAGGAACTTTTTCTAGTTTATTCCCACATGTGGATCCACATTTAGAGGATGTTGATATAACTGTGCGTCTTTGTATTTATAATAATAACATCACAAATGATGTCATTACCCCTTACTCTTCTTTTTATAAGAATGATTTTTTTGATCCTGAACCTATTATGAAATCTCCTGCTTCTTTTGAAAGATTTTTTAATAATGAAGCTTTTTATGATGTAGCTTTCACTTTTGATAATGGTATGCGTTCAATAAAAGCTCATCGTATAATATTATCTCAACGTTCTGAATATTTTGAAAAATTCTTGGGTATTGCTTGGACTGGTGATAGTAATATGAAAGTTATTCCAATAAAACAAATTCCTTTCGAAGCATTTCGTATGATCCTCTTTTATTTATATACATTAAAACTTCAAGATGGTTTGGAATTTGATGTATTAAAAGATATTTATGCAAATGCTGATATGATGAGATTAGAACAATTAACTCAATTAGCTGCTGATAGAATTATTCATTTGGTTACTCTTGAAAATTGTCATCATTTATTGGATTTGGCTTGGAATTCAAATAGTTATACTTCAAAAATTATACTGAAAACTGCTGCATATGATTTTATTTCTAAAAATTGGCAAATATTAAGATCTACTGAAAATATTAAACTTTTAATATGCAATGCACCTTCCATTGATTGTATTGAAGAATTAATGGAAGCTAAAATGTTTGGTGTTGCTAAATAATTACCACTTTGGTAAGGAAATTACTTTTTTTTTTTGATGATGGTGAAGGAAAATAACATTATAATTTATTAACAACATTCTATTACATTTATATATATATATATATATATATTTTTATAGAAAAAAGGAATTCAACGAATTTCAATATTGATTATTTTAACATCTTCAAACGGTTTATCCAATTTATCGGTCTTTGCATTTTCGATGGTATGAATTACATCCATGCCAGCTGTTGCTCTACCGAATATTGTGTGTTTATTATTTAGCCATGGCTAATTAAAAAAAATATATATTTGTAAATGGCCAGTTAATTGAATTCATTTTAATAACATTTAAACATTTGAGTGATTAAAGTGAATTACTTACCGTTGGAACAACCGTAATGAAAAATTGTGATCCATTAGTGTTTGGTCCAGCGTTAGCCATACTTACAGTGTATGGTCTATCATGTTTCAAATCCCTATTAAATTCATCCTCAAATTCTGTTCCCCATATTGATTCTCCTCCAGTACCATCCCCTAATTTAAAGTTCAAAAAAAAAATTTTTTAATTTTTTTGTATATATTTTTACATTAAAAATATTTTTTTTAGCAATTTGTACATTTTCAATCTTTTTTTTCATAGAAATTTTTTTTATTTATTATTCTCTTACCAAGTGGATCTCCTGTTTGAATCATAAATCCTTTAATAACTCGATGAAAAATTACATTATTGTAATATCCATTCTTAGAATGTGTAACGAAATTTTCCACAGCTTTTGGTGCATACTCGGGAAATAGTCTTATATGAATATCTCCCGAAGTTGTACGTAATATGGCTGTGTTACCCAATTTTTGTTTGATGGGTTGCGCTGATGCTACTGTCTGTTCTTCCCTTGTTGGTTTTTCGTTATACACATCCCTATCTCCCTTATGTGATTCATGACTATTATATATATAGATTTATAATAGGAAATTAGCATCACAATAGTGTGGTAAAAAAACTGTATATTATAATTTTTTCATTTTTTTTCAAAAAAAAAAAAAAAAGTTTCTTTGTAAATTTTATACTTACGCATCCGGTTCACGTCTTGTAAACATGAAGAATCGATTCCTTTTATATGCTGTACAAAATAACGTTGGATCCATTAATTCACTTTCTTTCATCAATGGATTGTCCGATGCTGCCAATTCCTATGTGTGCGTGTCTTAATAATTATTTTAAGTATTTTGATCCACTTAAGAAAGAATAATAACCTACCATCGTGATAAGAGCCTTTCTTTTTGGAGCTCCTTGGTACATTGATAGATTAAGAAACCGATGTGGTTCCGTTTTGCCAATTAATCTAACGACTTTGTTTGTCTTTAGATTGACAACTAAAAAAAACAAAAGTAATTAATTAATTTAATTTTTTTCGTAATATATATATATATATAGAGATTTTGTAATATTCTTTATTTAACACTTACTTTTGATGCCCAACATTGTAGGATAAATAATAAAATTACTACTTTCATCAAAAACTATAAATGTAAATAACATAATTATTATAGCTCGAGATAATATTAATTTAAATCTCTCTATAAATTATTTATATACCTGCATTCATTGTGGATGCTTGTGAAGTCTTTTCTAATTCACGTTCTACAGCAAGACGACGACCAAATTCCATATCGTCTAATTTGTATATAGTAGTGCCAGCCTATAATTAAAAAATCAACACGTAATAAATATAATATATAAAACTGTCTGTCATGAATTTACATTTTATCATTTTAACATACCTGCTGCATTTCACTTATAACAGCTAATGACTCATCATATTTTCGAATCATTTTTCCAGTTTTAAACCTAAAAACGCGTACTTGACGATCTCCGATACTTGTTGTTACAAATTGGTTGTAGTCCGGGGAAAATGTCATTGATGTTGGGGATGTTTTCATTTTTTTGAATTCATAAAGATCAGTATCAGCTTTAAATTCAAATGATACTGTTTTAGGCAAGCCAAATGGTTCTTCCGGTACCCAATATTCCAACATTCCTGATGTATCTGCAGATAAGACAGTATGATCCTTTTCATTATACTAGAAAATTTAACGCAAATAAATTAATTAATTAATGAAATTCATTAAGTTCAAATATATAAATAAAAAAACTTACTGTCATTAAATGAACTGGATGAGAATGTAACTTTGGAATATTATATAACGGTTTTTCATTACCTCGGCCGTCATAAATAAAAATATTACCAGACTCATCAGAACTAAAATAAAAAAAAAAGCAATATTTATTATTATAAAAGTTAAAGTTAATGTTATTAAATATATAAAAATAAGAATTACCTGGCTAATAGTGACTGAGCTTGACCTCGTTTATGAACCCAACAGATACTATTTGGCGTGTATTCCAATTTCATCATGTTAATCATGTCTAGGAAAGGTAATTAGAATTTTAATCTACGTGGTGATAAATAAAGCAACTCTAAATTATATACTTACCGAAATTAATTACATCAAATACTTTCAATGCTTTGTCTACCGCACCAGTTGCTAATAATAATCCATCCGAAGAAACACTAATACAAGTGATATTTCCTAAAAACAAATTGTAAGCGATTATATTAAAACATGATCCCAATAAGCATTAAATGGCTATCATCAAAGAAATAAATACCGATATGTGCACGAAAATGCTTCACAAATTCAATTCCCTTATCATTCTTTTTCCAAAATTTCAAATGTCCATCAACCGATGTTGTAATTATAAAATCCGTTCTTAAGATAACTAATGTTAATATAATGATTAAACAAACATTCTACTCAACAAAGAACTTACTTTGTGGAAGCTACGAAATTTAGGACATCACGATGCATATAGCTACGTTCATACATATCAGCCGAAGGCAAACGTTCCAAATAAGTTTGTTCGTGCATAAGAACTACGTGTTATTGAATTTGTGAAATATTCGTCTAATAATTAATATATTGAAATATATTATGATTTGTAAAATAATCAAACGCAGATTATTTCAGCGTCGAATACCTCGTTTTTTCTTTTTTGGTGCATTAGCCATTGGTAAAGTTGGTCCAATGTCATCTTGGTCTATAAATAAAATAAATATTGATTAATAAGTTTTTACATAGAAGCAAATATATGAATTTTGGCGCATCAAGTGTAACTATCATGATGGACAGAAACAGATGAGTCAAGAATTATACAATTTGCTAAATAGATAGTACTTTTAAAAAGATCTTCGAACAGTCAAAAAAAAAAAACAAAAAAAAAAAAAATTTGAATTCGAAAAATATCTAAAAAAAATTCATAATATATAAGACTAAATTACTTTGTAATTACCTTCTTCTTCTTGGACTTGTTCTTCCTCCTCTCTTTCATGTTTAATACCAGTTTTTGTTTCTTGATCTGACATTTTCGTTGTGTAAAATGGAACAGAGGAACGTGTAAATAATGTTTTATGTACATGTCCCCGCACGGACCACACTGATACCTTATTTGGGACGTGTTCTATCACGGGATTTTTGGGATTTTCGGCCGGAATTACAGCATTAAGAAATTGATCATGTGTGAGAATGTATTACACGTGATCGAACACGGCTTCATTCCACGATAATCAAAAAAATTATTTCTAAAAAAAATGTTCTACGATTTAAATTTACCTTATCCTGTGCAGCCAAATTTGGCTCATCAACAGACTGAATTTCATAAAAGAATAGACTTGCTCATAAAATGTAAGTTTTATAATAGGTTAAATTTGTACTCAAATGAATTATACTTTATTATATTACTTTTATTAATTTACTTTAAATGACAACAAAGTTGGATATCAGGTTGTTGCATATAATCATATAATAACCGGAAAATTAGATAAAGTGAATATTTTACCAACCCATTTCTTTTAAATTTGATTGAATTAAGCAAAAAAAAAATTATTTATTTTATTGATTTGAACTATAAAAGGCAAATCCAATTCGTAAATTAGAAACTTACAACATTTCACCTGATTCACCTTCAGGTCAACAAAAAATCGAGCAATTATCGCGTGTTACGGTTGTAATAGAAGATGCAAGTCAGAATTATGGATTGGTAAAAAAAATCTTACTTTATTTTCTTTCAAAATTCTAGTTATTTAAACCATCACCTTTTCTCCCTTTTATATGAAACAGTCATCTACAAATAGCATAATTTCATCATATGACATAGTTGCAGCTCAACCGACAAATGAAAAAATATTTCAAAATATATGTGGAACATTGGAAGTAGATATTATATCGCTTGAAATGGGATCACGTTTACCATTTTATATAAAACATGGTCCTGTTGGATTAGCAATTGAACGTGGAGTATATTTTGAAATTTGTTATGCCCCTGCAATAAGAGGTTTGTCATTCAATCTAAATCTTACGAAGTATGTATATTATTTATTTATTTTTTTTATTAATAACTTATTTATAGATTCCGCATCACGTCGACAACTTATATCTAATGCGCAGAGTTTAGTTAGGGTAACGCGTGGAAAAAATATAATAATTTCCAGTGAAGCACAAAAAGCAATGGAATTACGTGGACCATATGACATCGTTAACTTGTAAGAATTATGATTATTATAATATTATATTTATTGCATGCTACTTATAACAACGTACTAAAAGATATAATTCCTATAGAGGTACGATAATGGGAATGAATCAAGCAACGGCAAAAGATTGTGTATCAACAAATTGTCGTGCTGTAGTAATGCATGCAAGTAAGCATTTTTAAATTTGTTATTAATTTACCTGGTCGATATTTTATGATCATTAACATTTTGTTTTCTTATTTCCTTAAGAAACACGTCGAAATACACATCGTGCAGTTGTATCTTTTGAACCTATTTCTTCGTTAAAACCAAATGAATTATGGAAGGTTGGAAGCAGTGAGAAAAATACCAGGAAAACTGATTCTAAAGGAAAATCAAAAGCAAAACGAATACGTTTAGATAAAGATTATGAGGAGGAGGAAAATGAGGCTGAACAGTCACAAGACATGGAAGTATAATAAAAATTTAAGTTTATGGAGTGATTCTAAAAGATCAATTCATTCTTAACGTTTTTATTATTTCGAATATTGATGCATATATTTCAGAATCAATATCAATCAATTGCTTAGTATAAATTCCTTTATAAAGACATAAGCGTCGATTAAATCCTTTTCATGATATTTCTTATGGTATTATATAGTGATTACATTTGTCATGTTTTCAAAAATTATATACTGTATACTACTATACTATTACACTGTTTCTACCATTAAAGGCGAAATTATTTTTTTTTGTGTAAGTAGTGAAGGCAAAGAAAATATTCGGATTTCGGAATTTTGTTAAATTAATTTGGGAAATTTGGGACCAGCCTTGATTAAGGGTAGGTCATATGCAGAAAACTCAGAGAAAAAAGCTAGAATGGAGGAGCAAACTTTTGTATTTATAATAGTCAGTTTTAAAACATTAGTGTCTTTATGTTTATCACATGATCATAAATCACTGTCACGTGAAATTTACTGAAATGTGAGTGGTGATCATTACCATGATTTGATGGTTGGGCTTGACAAATACAGTAATTCATGTGACTATTATGATGAATATCAGCAAAAAGAAAAAGCTGATTATAGAAATAATTATTACCGGTATTGGTATAGTAATTCAAAATTACTATTTATCTAAGGAACAGTGAGTGGCGAAATCTTATTTATCATGTACTATTTATCACAGGTATGCCACATACTTTCACATGCTCATGCATATTTAATTAGTAAATATCACATGCCTGAGCTTTTTTATCAGTAATGCTGTCATACAAAAGAAAAAGAAAAAAACTAAAAAAGAACAGGAAAATGATAATCAAGAATATATAATTATTTTGATATTAGGAATAAAATGCCTAAAGAAAATTAACAAATATGTTTTCAATATTTTAGCTATATAAATTAATTTTTAATATCACCTATCACATAACTGGCTGCATTTGCATTTTTACTAAATATCTGAAAGGTTTAGTTTTTTTACGTTGTGAATAAAAAATGACAGTAATATAACAGTAAATTAATTAATATGCATAAGCATATAAATAAATAAAGTATAACAAATATAATTTTACTAACAAAAAAAATTGTAAATAGTAATTTCGAATTATTATCTAAATATAATTCTAATAATAATTATTTTTAGGAAAGGATTAGAAATGATATCATTTTGATTTTTAGAGTTTTGACTTCCCTTCTCTCTCTTGTTATCATTTCTAAATAAAGAAATCATAATATTCATGTGATAAACTAGTTATGAATGATAAATTTATAAAGAAAAATTAATTAATATTTAAGAATGTTTAAGATCAAAAAATCTAAATAAATAATTTAACAATCTTTATTTCATTTATATTTTAAATATTTTAAATAATAAATTTTTAAGTACGTTTATATTAAGTTTTTTCAAATTTGATATAAAAATTAGATTTTATTATTATTAAAATGAAAATTTCTAAGTTTACACGGGGTGTCTGGACACGGGTCACGTGATTTTTATTATATGATAATTTATCACCCCCCCGTGTCACACCTTCTGTTTTCATTTTTTCTATTTATTCTAGGNANNTAGAATTTTTTNAAGNTGTGAAATCNTATTCATCACNTNTTATTCGTCACATTCCTAATTTTGGCCGGATTTCATAATGCCGGCCGGAGTATCCTTTTTTGGACATTGTCCTACGTTACACAATCCAAAAAAAGGCAATTTTATTTCTCTCGAAAATCGAATTTTNGGTTACACGAAANTCCCAAAAAGGCAATTTNATNGNAGATCATTTAATTCCGGCCGGNATTATGACCCCGTGTTCAGACACCCCGTGTACAAATAGAAATCGCCTATTAAAATTGTTAAAAAAAATATTAAAAAAAATAAATTGATATAAGCGCTGAATGGGTATACTTATATTATAATTATGATTTATACGATTCAACTTATTCCTTTGTCGAGTGGTCTTTCTTATGGTCTTCTTTTGCGATGCGTAATAACAACCTTTGTTTTAATAATAATACTCATATTTCTTTTGTCCACAGATTGAAGCTTTCCAATTTATTGTTACCAGTAGACGTTATTATGGCTAAAAGAAATTCTGAGCTCTACTCCTCTATTTGATATTTATATATATACTATTCTTATGAAAAAAAAATAGTGTATCACCTAACCATATGCTGACGCTAGAACTCACCTAGCATAATACAAGAACTTCTGTGATTAATATTATTATACAACAACTGAACAAATGGCTTTCAAAATTATATCAGGATCCTGATACTGCTCATCATATCATATCTTTAATCAAAACATAATTTTCTAAACTCTTTTTCTCATTCAACATAATTGATGATAATGGAAACAATATCCTATAGTATTATATATTGCGCTCCATTATCAGCACTCCTTTACATAACTCCTTTAATAAACTTACATGCTCACTTAACCTAATTTATCAGATTATGGATAAGTTCACTTTAATTTTCATCAAAGAATTCTATAATCAAATATGGATCCCAAAATGCAAATTATTCAAAGAATGGAAAGCTATTCAACCTACAAATTCTTTAACATAGAATTCAAATGCTAATATACTGACATAACTCATAACAGGAAGATTTCCTTTTATAAAAATAATATACCATTTGATGAGTTCAACCATCCTGTCACCGATAAGCAGACTAAGATACAACAGGCTGCTACTAAAGGTTTTCAGATTATCCAAGGGTTTATTAAGTCAGGTATTGCACAAGAAAATTTTTTTTTAAGAAAATTCACCATTTATCTGACAAAAATCCAAAGTCTACATAGTAAAAAGATCTTGCAGTCCATTGGCCTTTGGAAAGATTCAGATACTAGTAATAATTATGTAAATAGTAGTATTAATTATAATAGAAATTCTAATAATATTAATGTATATAGTGATAGTTTAAATTTTAATTTTGATGTTAATTTGAATAATAGGTTAGTTATTAATGAAGAGTTAAATAAACAAGATAATAGTATTATTCTAAATAATTACCATGATACAGGGTTGAAAAATTAAAAGTAAAGCGTAATGGCCATGTACGTCAAGAAAAATTTGTTTATAATTTTCACCTTTACAAACTTTTAATTTTGTACAACAATTTACATTTTTCTTTACAAGGATGTATATGTAATTTATAGAATGTATTCGTCATATGACACTTAATACAATAAATATATTTAACTTATCAAAAAAAAAAATAAATAAATTAAAACTTCATTCTATAATATATGATAATATTATATTTTAAATGTAAAATAATCTTACTTTTATAGTTTTACTATTAAATTTTGTTATTATAAACTTCTTGTTCTACTTTTACCTTTCCTCAGTTTCTTCATTAACTCTTGCTACTCTTTCTTTTGGCACTTTTTCATTTGAGTAGCAAAAAGCTTCAGAGGTCTAAATAAAAATACTTTTGTTTTTATTTCATGTATAATTTTATTGGTTTAAATCATTTATAATAATTTTTTATAAAATACATTTATAGCTTTTTACTTTTTCTTTAATTAATGATTTATTCTCTTTTGTACTAATGCATTTGGCCATTTTAAGTTTCTGGAAGAAATGTCTTTACTTTAGCCATTGGGCAAATGAAATCAGAAGAAGAAAAAGTAAAAAAAGGTTTTATAGAAAAGATGATAACTTTAGGTTTTTATGGATGCAAAAAAGCAGAAAAAGAGTTATAAAAGAAAGACTTTTTTCAGAAAATTTAAAATTAATGTTTAAACCTTTATTAAATATTTTATTACTCTTTTTTTTTGGAATTTTTTGGAGGTTATCCTAATTTAAAAGTATGCAAATATACCAAAAAAATAATAATTGAATAATTGAAACTTTAGGTATAATTCTTTGAGATGAAAAAATATTTTAATAATAAATGTATTCATTTTTATTATCATTTTTCTTTTGTTCTATATTTATCATTTGTCTTGAAAAAATAGAAGGTATCCAAAAAATTAATCTACAGTTGATCTTCTGTTAGGAATTGTTTTTATTATTATTTCATATATGGTTATTTATTTTACAGTATATGGTAATCTCTTTTAAGCTCCTTAAGATAATATCATATGATATTAAGAAAATCTAAAAGAAAATGGAGGTGTTAAATCAAAATAGGTTAGGGTTTAAATCATAAGATATAGTTTATTATTATTGAGTATTTTTTTTAATAAGTATATCAATAACTTTTTAAACAATACAGTAATTGCAAACAATTATAAATAATTAATTAAATTGAAGAATCATAATAATTAAGTTAATTTGATTTTAATAATTAAAGGTCAATTAAATAATATACTTCTTAAATAAATATAGTAATTGCAAATAATTGCAAACAATTAACTAAATTGAAGAATTACTATAATTAAGATAATTTGATTTAATAATTAAAGAATTATATCAATTATCATTATTATACCAAAAGTAAAATAATTAATATTAATTAAATCATTTTAAGTAACATTTATAATAATATCAAAAAATAATAAGAGTATATATAAGTATAACTTAAACTTTTCTATTAACTTTTCTGATTGCGCTTTTTTTTCTCACTTATATTTTTCTTCTTGTATATGTTTTAATATTTTTCTTCATGCTTTCTAACATTTTTCTTTGTATATTTTTTAACTTTTTTTTACTTTCTAACATTTTTTTCTCACTTATATTTCTCTTCTTACATGCTTTTTAACATTTTTCTTCTTACTTTCTAATATTTTTCTTTGTACACTTTTTAACTTTTCTTTGCTTTTTAACAATTTTTTTTTGTACATTTTTAACTTTTCTTTACTTTCTAATATTTTTTCTCACTTACATTTTTTTCTCATACACTTTTTAACATTTTTCTTCACATACTTTTTTTAAAATATTAGTACTTTTTTACTTATTTTTTAAATTTTCTCATTTTCTTACTCTTTTTTTAAAAAATGCCTTATAAATATTAAAAAACTCAATTTTCAAAAGTATAGCAATAAAGTTCATTAAGAAATACAAAAGATAATAATAACTACTACATTATTATATTAATAAATGTTAATACACATTGAATACTTTATTTTAGTTATAAGAGTTGCAAAAGGCATAGTACATGCAAGAGATTTAAGAAAAAGTAAATGTGTTGAAGAACATTCTCATGAAATATATGCTAGAGAAGAAGATGAAGATGAAGATGAAGTTTGAATTCTTCTTATCAATTTACCTCTATTTCTATTATCATTAGTTTTTAAAGTCCAAGATGTAGGTAAAATACTTATCCTAATATCTGATAATTTTTTTAAATCAGACTTAGCCAAAAGATCACATATATGTAAATAATTATTTATATTGATTAATTTTTAAGATTTGATTAGTTTATCAGTATAAAGATTTATTATATTCTAAATTTGTGCATTAGTTAGCTTAGAAATTATATCAGCACTAAATGTAACTACTCTAATTTTATTTATTCCTATTTATTTGAATAATGTATGAATATATATATATATTATTATATGCAAATACATTCAGAGAAATATAATTCCATTTCATCATAACTGTATTCTTGCCATTTGATCACTAATATTATTTTTAAAACTAAGGATTATAAACTTTTTTTTTTGTATTTCTCATTATAGTAATACTATTATAATTTTTTTTTTCAACCAGTTCTTTTAGCTTTGTCAAATAAATAAGCTAAATAAAGTACAAAACCTAAAGTTAGATAGCTAGGCGTCAACTAAAATATTTGAAATATATTTGCTAGATATAAAATTCAGTAAGGATATAAAATTAGTGTTGTTAATGGTTTGGCTTAGTTCAGCTTGAAATCCAAGCCAAGTTAAGCTGATAAAAAGTCAAGCCAAGCCAAGCTGAACCATATTGGCTTGAAGGTTCAAATCAAACCAAATCAAGTTAAGTTATGAAGCTAATAAAACCAATAGAACTGATGAAACTGATAGAGCTAATGGCATGAAGTCAATGAAACTGATGGAGCTGATGGGTAATATCTAATAAAAAAGTAAAAAAAAAATACTAAAATGGTATTTTTTCATAAAATAATATGAAAACTGCCATTTCAACACAGTTATTCATGAAAAATGTGCTGAAGTGGTATTTTTTCATAAAATAATATGAAAACTACCATTTCGGCGCAGTTATTCATGAAAAAAAATATACCAAAACTGCATTTTTTCATAAAATAATATGAAAACTGCCATTTCGGATAGTTATTTATGAAAAAATGTGCTGAAATGGCATTTTTTTATTATAAAATTATTATTTCCCATTGGCTCTATCAGATTCATCGACTAGCCGCGACTCAAGCTGAGCCAAGCTGTGACTTGATATTCTCAAGCTGAACTGAGCTGAATCAGCTTCTGTTCTGAAGCCAAGCTGAATCAGCTCCATTGGCTCAGCTCAGCTTGGTTCAGCTCAACTTGGACTTAACAACACTATATAGAATCATGATATCTAATAAATTCAAGTAATTTTGCATATTAAATCTTATTTTACTTTCTAATTATAGGAAATTTTTTGGGCAGAGTATTTTACTTGTTTTTTGAACCAGAAAGTTTTAACTTACAGAATATTGTTAACTTTGCAAATGATATCTTTGGAATCAATTCTTTGATTATCTGTTCTGGAAAAGTTACATATTCAGTATTAGCTATAAAGATGTCTATTTTATAGTGAAATGATTCAGAAATAATTAAGAATAAATTCTAAGAAACTATATGCTGGCTATTTTGATAACTGTTTTACTTTACCTTATTATTCTTTAGCTACAATATATACCAATAGTCAATGTGCTTTAGATACTCTTCAGAATACTAAAGATAGTTTAATTTCTTATAGTTTAGATAGAAGAACTATTAGAGATACTTATTCTTTATTGAAATTTTATAATTATAATTTATTAGTAGATATTTGGTACTTTATTAATCAAAAACATTTAGATATTAGATTTATTAAAATTAAAGGACATTTAGGCAATGCAGGCAATGATACTGCAGATTCTTTAACTAAACTAGATATCAATTCTGAATTATCCATTGATACTCATAGTTCTTACTATAGAGCGCATGTTCTTTACTCTCTTGTTTGGAATGGGGACACACCTATCGACTTCAATTCACATAGCTTTTTAAAAATTTTACATAACGTGTCTATAGATGCAGAATGGGCCTCCTTATACTATAATCAAGACCTCTATGATTCTACTTATCCTTTTGCCAAATGGTTTTTTATTTGATCTTCCTTTATGACATGAAATAACAATCTATACTTCAATAATGATATCCACCTTTCCTTTATATACAGGCTGAAGTTAACCAATTTATTGTTACCAGTGGATGATATTATGGCTGAACGTAAACCTGAGTTTTTTTCTTCATTCAAATGCTTATATTGTTCTTATGAAAGGGAAACCTTATATCACTTTACAGTTTGTCTCAAGCTTGATCTCATTTGGTTTAACATACATAAATCATTGATCTTCATCATTTTACAATAACTAGACGAATGGCTATCTTAATTACATAATAACTCCAATAAAGCGAAACATATTCTTACTGAACTAAAACTTTAGTTTTCTAAGTTTTTCATCGAGTTTGAACTAATAGATGACAATGAAAACAATGCACTTTCCTATTATCTTTTTCGTTCCATCATCAGCATCTCTATGCATAACTCCCTCAGGCAAATTACATACTCTCAGAATTTGACCTATCAAATCATGGATAGATTTACTTCAATCTTTATAAAAACATTTTATGACCAATTATGGATTCTGCGCTATACATTATTTAAAGAATGGGAAGCCAAACGNTCTTTGACTGTTTTGTCTAACAGCCTATCTGATTTTCCACCCTCAGAGTACATTTTTAACAAGAAAATTTCATATTATTAAGATAATATTCTATATGATGAGTTCAAGCATACAGTATTAGATAAACAGACTAGACTTCAACAAGCCGCTACTAAAGGTTTTCAAGTGGTCCAGGATTTTGTTGACAAAGGAATTGCTTATAAAAATTTTTTTTTAAAAAAGATTCACCATCTGGCAGACAAAATCCAAAGTATGCATAATAAAGAGATCTTGCATTTGGAAGGATTTGGAGGGTAAAAATGACATTGGTAGTATAGATAATAATAATTGTATTATAAAAAAAAAACTTTATAGAAATAATAGTATTGATACTAATATAGATAATAATGGAGTTAATTTTTAGTAGGTCAAAATAGGATTCGTAGACAAGTAGATCATATTAGTCTAGATAATTACAATGGTATGAGGTCAGAAGATTTAAGATAAAGCATAAGGACCGATCACGCTAATAAGGAAAATTTGGTTTCAATTTCCATCTTTACAAACCAAAAATCTTGCACAACAAGTTACATTTTTCTTATTAAGAGAGGATGTATATGTAATTTATAGTATGTATTTGTCATCTGACATCATATATAATAAATACATTTAACTTGTCTAAAAAAAAAATCTGGATCTAGCATGGGATGAATCACTGGGAAATTTTCTAATTCGGTAATTCCGGCCGAAATTAAGTAAATTTCCTTTTTTTTGAGTATCGTGTAACCTAAATTTCGATTATGAAGAGAAATAAAATTGCCTTTTTGGTTTGTGCAACGTTACACTACTACCCAAATAGAAATTCTGCCCATAATTAAATTTTTCGGCCAAATTTAATGATGTGACGATTAACATGTGACAAATAGAATTTCACACCTCTGTCCCTAGAATAAATAGAGTCGGAGGTGTGGACACGGGGGGATGACAAATTGGAGGCGATGAATAATGATGTCGCGCCCCTGCGAGATATACAGTACATTTGCCCATAATTAAAATTTACCTTTGATTAATTTTTTTTAGTTTAATAATGATTTAAATTAAAAAGTTTTTTGATAAAAAATGCTTTAAATATTATCTTTTTTACTACAGTTACTGAAATGAAATTGCTGTTAATTCAAATATGTTTGTATGATAAAAAGTAGTATTATACTTTAAAGAATGACATATTTATTTAGTAAGGAATATTTTACTTGCTAATTATTGCAACAATAAAATAAAAAATATGATTATCTTATTATATAATATAATATAACCATTCAGTTAGACTTTCTCTTACCCCTAAGTATTACAGAACTTAACTGTAACGAATAATAGTAACAATACACCGCATAGTGAAGATGCCGTGTAAAAAGAAATTTTCGGCTATGATATGATAAATTAACCGCTAATAACATGGATAATTTAAAAGAAATCTATTTTTACAATTAACAATACAAACTTTAAACAAATACCTTTGTTATTATAAACTTATTAATGCTAATGCAATAGTAGAAATAAAAATACACCAAATGAAAAAGGATTAATCTTAATTTGAAAGTGAAATAGATGAAATAGACGAAGAAAATTCTCATAGAAATTCCATTATACAATCTCAAAAAAAAAACCTTCAAAATCTAAAAAAAAAGAATAAAAGAAAAAACATAAAAAGGTACTTCAATAAAAACAACTAAAAGAATTTTTATGGTTGAGATATATAATTTAAGAAGAAAACAGAAATTCAAATAGAAATATAAATTTAAATTTAAAAAAAACCGATAAATTGAAAACATGACATTTATATTTACCATTTTTAGTATTGGGTGTACAAAAGTACGAACAATACGCATCGTATGATAAGAAAATATCACCTGATTGTATAAGTGTGACACGAGTGATAAATCAGGATTTTTATCTTTACATAATGAATTTGTCATATTTCACCTGACCTGTTATGCGTAATGCTTGGAAGCTGCGATAATTCATAATGATTGGAATATCTGTTGTGGGGTAACGAGTCAATTATGCCGCAAATAACTCATAATATAAATTTTAGATTTCCAACTTTTCCAGACTAAAAAACAAAATAGGTTTCGTTTATCTTTTAGGGCCAAACTACTCATTTTTAAGAATGATAATTATAATTATTTATTTATGATGAGCTCTCAAAGAATCGATTTTTCCTCCATATTTCATATAAACTTTTCTATTTAATCCTTTCCCATTTTGTTGAGCTAAATATTCTTTATAGGAATCATACTTAATTCATTCTTACATGTAAAAATACATATATATATTTTTTTAATATTTAAAGATTTAAAGATGATCTTTATCTTAGGTCGATCATTGATCTTTTTGCACAACAGGGGATTTTCCGAACAAATTTCTTTTAAATCGTCAATGTAACTTTTGCCGTTTTGTGTAAGAACTTAATTGTTTAGCACAACGAACCCTTTTTTTGCATTTATGGTTTAATCTAAATTGTTTTTTTATCAAAAAAATTTTGTATCACGGTTGTAATCATTTAAAGTGATTCTTCCATCAAAAAAAGTTTTTCCACATCAGGGTTTGCCTTGGTCTGAAATAAAAATTTAGTCCAAAATTTTTTTTCTTTTTTCACATTTTTTTTTAATATTAATAAAACGCGTAATATATCAAATTAAAAGAAAATGTCGAAATTAGTAGAAACCGTAGAATTTAATGAAAATGTTAACAACGCTGGCGTGGAAAATGCTACCACAACCACTCCAGACCCTAACCCTGCCAAGAAAAGAAGCTTAAAGAATGATTATTTTTCATATCTTTTATCAGTAGACTTTATTATTATATTATTACTTGGTCAATTCCTTTCATTATGTATTACTGCTACTATAGTAACGAGTGGCAAATTGGCCGAGAATAATGCAAATTATCCTACTACGCAAACTTTTCTGACTTATATCGCTTTATTTATTGTTTATACTCCTATAAATATTTACAAGAAAGGATTTAAGGGATATTTTAACATGCTTAAAACTAGATGGTGGAAATGTGAGTTTCTGTATTTACTTTATATGTTCTGCAGCAAAGTGCGAATCCATTAATTTTTTTTTCTTTTTTTTTTACAATAGACTTGCTTCTTAGTTTTGTTGATGTTGAAGGAAATTACTTTGTTGTGAAAGCATATACATACACTTCACTTCTTTCTATAATGTTACTTGATGCATGGGCAACTCCTTGTGTAGTAATATTATTAATTGTATTTTTAAAAGTTAAATTTCATTGGAGTCAATATCTTGCTGTGTTAATTTGTTTGGGCGGAATCGGTATAATAATTGTAGCCGACTTTCAGAGTGGAGTAGACATGCATACGGGTAAGTTAAATTATTAAAAATCTTTTTTTTTTTTTTTTCTAAATTAAGATACGTAAACTAAAGAATTTATTATTTTTTTTTATCTTTTTATTAGCAAATAAACCGATTTTAGGAGATATATTCTGTCTAATAAGTGCTACTTGCTATGCTCTTTCTAATGTAGGAGAAGAATACTTTGTTAGAAAACGTCCATTATACGAAGTTGTAGGTCAAATGGGTTTTTTTGGGACCATAATTAGTGGTATTCAATTGTACGTTATAATGAATTATTTACGCTTGGTTTCATATGATATTTATAGCGTCATTAATTCATTCAATCTTTTTAAAAAAGGGCGATATTTGAACGACAAGAATTAGCCACTGGAGTTTGGAACGGAACGATTGGTACGTACAACATTTATTTGTTCGTTCTAAATCATTTGAAAGATTCAAAACTTAAACATATTTACATTCTTTTTAAATTTTATAGTTGGATTTATTCTCGCTTACACTATTGCAATGTTTTGTTTATATACCGGAACTCCAATATTATTTCGTTTATCTAATGCTGCATTCTTTAACCTTTCTCTATTAACGAGCGACTTTTATTCATTGGTCTTTACTGTATTCTTATTTCACGAAAAGGTATTTGTTTATTTAATTTGTTTATTTTCATTTTTTTTTTTTAGTAAAATTTATTAATATTTTTTTTTTTAAATTTATAATAGATGTATAAATTATACCCAGTTGCATATGTTGGAACTATATTGGGACTTACTATTTATAATATTTATCCTGCTACTCAACCTAAAATTGAACCAAAAATTGATGATGACAATGAAGTAAAAGAAAAAGATATTGAAGCTAATGAGAATTAAACCTTAGTACTATAATTTGTCGTTGTATTATGTTATTGTATTTTTATGTTAAATAATTTTATATAATAAAAAATATTTATATGTATTATTGTCTTGGCAAATAAAAAGTTACTACTTCTGTATGTTTATCCGATGTAAATTTCACAAAAAAAATTAAAAATTCTTTATTATATAAGTATGTGTAGGGCGTAAGGGCGTGACAATCTATTCAATTACACCATACTATTTTTTCTTTTTTCCAGAAGTTCACAACAATATGATAAGATGATTGGTGAATTTTGTCAAAATCATAACCAATCGTACATTGTCCTTTGTGAAATATGAATATCATCCGTGAAGTTACGACGTAATTATTCGGACTATCAACTACGCCAATTGAAATTTATAAATATGCGACTGTGTAATTATTTAATTTATTTAATTAGTATAAATATTATGTTTATGGTAAACACGTAATAAGTATGGAAATACAAGATAAATTTTTCTATTAAGTCCCAAACTTTCAAGATTAAATTATGCAGTAAATTCATACGGATTCCCCGATAAAGTTAAAGATCTAAATTGTGTTTTTGTAGTACTAACTTTTTTTAAGTGATAAGGGTTTAAAAACACCAACGTGACAAATTCTTTTTGCAACAATGACAATCTGACGATCATTTTATTGTATTTACTATATATATATTTAAATATAATTTTTGGGTTTATCAATTTATTCTCAATAATTTTGAGAAGAAATGCCTTGCTTAAGATTTTCTACTAATCTTTATGAAATGACAGTATCTGTACGATGTTATGTTGTAATAATTTATGTTTTCTTCTTGGTATCATCTATTTTGATACCAGGAATTTCCGCTCAAAATGTACCTAAAGATCAATGCGTTACTGAAGCATTTAATGCTGATAAAGATTATTTCCCTGATAAAGTTACTGGTATGCTTATTTTAAGACAATATATTGTATTATTTTAAAGAAAATATATTTTTTAATAACGAATATTATCTAATCCCATTATTTTCTTTAGTTGAATCTGCTACTCTGTTTAGCATCGACTATTTCAAGAATTATAAGCTTGTTACTAATAAACAGACAAACGAAATCTTTGCCCTTTATCAATGTGGAACTCCTGTTCCTACTAATCTTCCCACAGGTGCTAAACCATTTCAAATTTCCGTAAAGAATGTCGCTGTGACTGATACTAGCGTAATTCCCTTTCTTGACGTATGTATTGATCACGTGATACTAATTTATTTAACGTAATAATAACTAATAATAATTTTATAAATCTTTGATTAGTTACTCGGATTTCGAACGTCTATTAAGTTGTTGGATAGCTCGGATTTGGTTTCCTCGCCATGTTTACAATCCGATAAAAATTCTGGTGCGGTTACAAGTCTTACCACTAACCAAACCAATAACGCGATAGAATTGGCTGGTGTTGATGTATCATTTGGTGCATTTGATGCAAATCCAACCGATCCAAAATCTGTTTCAATTGCATCAGCCACAGATCCAGGAGTTCTTAATAGAGTCGAATGGTTAAAATTTTATTCGGTATTTTTTAATGCAGAATCAAAAGCTAATGACATTTATGGAAAAATAAAGACAAATTATGAATGTTTTAAAAATTTGGCTAGTAAAAAGTCACAAGGAACAAAACCCATCGTGGCTTGGGTTGCTTTTGAAGCTCCATCAGAATTTAATCAAAATATTCCTTCATGGAAGATAGCCGATGGAGCATTTAAAAAACAATTAACTGAAGATGCCGGTGGTACTTACTTCAATACTACCCCTCTATCTTACGCCACTTCGGCAGATTTCCTTAAAGCAATTGAAAATGTTGATATTTTAATTGATGAAACTTTTACTGGTTCTAGTATTAATGATGTTTATAATAATTTTGGTTTAACGGCTGATCAACAACAATTTAAATTTGTTAAAAACCAAGCAATTTATCGTGAAGATGGTACTACTAATCCAAATGATGGTAGAGATTGGTTTGAAAATGGTATTGTTATGGGTGACGCTGCGCTTGAAGATATGATTAATGTTATTAATCCCGTATTACCTAAATCTGGTTATAATCGTATTTGGTTGAGAAATGTTGCTAAGAATGAACCGATTAAAATTTCTTCCGCTGCTAACTGTACTAATCCAAATCAACCTTTAACCGTAAGTATGAAAATATTTTTTAAAGCAAATATAAATAGAAACAATTTACTAAAAATACCCTTTTTTATATATAGACTAAAGCTGATGATTGTGCTGTTTCCGTCAAAGGAACTGGGGCCATTTCTTCAACTCCTACTCTTTTCACTAGTTTTATTGCGCTTATTTTCGTCAACTTTGCGATATTATTTATTTAAATAAATAATCGCCTTTTATATTATATACTTTTTTGTAATCTCTGAAGGAAATTTGTAATTTTATGTTTTATAAATTTATTCTTTAACACGTTGAGTATTTTTTATTTAATTTAAGTACAAACACAAAATAATTGTATGATGGAACTTTATATATCTTAAAATTTTAATGAGAATAAAAATTATTTTTTTTTTTTGGAGACGCGCCAGTCGGCCAGTGCAATGTCACGCAATAATAAAATATTGTCTGATGTACTGTATATCAATGGTTTTTCGTCGATCCATGCAATTTGAGATTAATTTGATCATAATTGGAAAATCATTAAAGTTTTTTTTTTTTCATTTTTCATTTTCTATTCTTTTGTAATCTTAACCATGTCTATTCAAGAAAACCTTCTTTTTACACCATCCCTTATTTCACCTGAAGTTCAAGCAGCATTACCTAAAGGTTATACCATTCGACCTCTAGCTAGTGATGACTATGAACGCGGGTTCCTTGACGTGCTTTCTGTTCTTACAGTCATAGGAAACATCTCTAAAGCTCAATTTCTTGGTAAATATATGCTTTGACGTGTTTGATCTCTGCAACTGTAATTTTATGCAAAAATTTTAACTTTTTAAAAAAAGTACTTATAAAGCTTTTTTTTTTTACTTTAGAACGTTTCTTTTACTTGAAAGCACATAATCATGAATATTTTACTCTCGTGATTGTTTCTTCCGAAGATCGTATTGTTGGAGCTGGAACAATATTTATCGAAAGAAAATTCATTAGAAACACTGGACTTGTCAGTTATTTCTAGATTTACAATCTTTGATTTCAAAAAAAGAAAATCGTTTGGTAACCTAAATTTTTTCATATTTTAATATAGGTTGGTCATATCGAAGATATTGCTGTTGATAAAAATCAACAAGGGAAGAAACTTGGTTTAAGGTGAATAATATTGAAAAGAAAATATTTTATCTATTAGATAGATGATTAATTCATTTTATTTGATATCTAGGATTATTCAAGCCCTCAAGTATGTTGGAGCTAAGACTGGTTGTTATAAAGGTAACGTTTTGTTCTTATAATATTTGATTTAATGTTTAACATCTTGTTTATAACATCAAAATTGCCTTTTTTTACAGTCATATTGGATTGTTCTGAAAAGGTAAGATTAATAAATTAAAAGTATGTTGAAAATGATATAATACTTGTAAATTGAAAATTTTATTTCCTCTTCTTATTTACAGAATGTTCCTTTCTATGAAAAGTGCGGGTAAGTTAATTTCAAATTCTTTTTTGGATTCCGATTATGTCGTTGTTTTTTCTTTATTAATTATTTAATTGAACAAAATAGATTTCAGAGAAAAGAAGTTGAGATGGCTTGGTATTGTAGTGAAAACTCTACAAAAGCTAAATTATAAATATTTATTTATTTCCTTTATTATTTATTTGATTATTTAGAACATAGATAGTTTATTTTATTTATTTGATTTAGAATATGGAATTATTTTTATTAAATACTTTGAAGAAATAAAAAACAAATATATGATAGTTCATAGAAGCAATCATATTCCCGTGAACTTTACGCGTTTAGATGTAGCATGATTCCCTAATTGAGTGTTATGAATTTCTTATTTTGATCACGTGATAGTCGTCACAGTTGAGTTAAATTTGCTTTTATGGTATATGAGTAATATGACTATGATAAATTTGACATAAAACTGAAATTTGCAAAATGTTACACAAAATTTTCCATAAAATTTATTTAAAGCCACGATTTGCATTCTCTTTTTAAATATACCAATTCTAAAGTCATTATGGAAGAAAATTATTTTGCCTTTACATGGAAAATAAACTGTTTTAATGAACTGGTTGCTCGACATCCAAACGGAAGTTTTTTCTATAGTGAAAGGTTTTGGTCACCGAGAGGACAAGGCGGAAAGTCAATTAACATCAACGTCATTCATGAAC
This sequence comes from Glomus cerebriforme, assembly GCA_003550305.1. Taxonomy (NCBI): domain Eukaryota; kingdom Fungi; phylum Glomeromycota; class Glomeromycetes; order Glomerales; family Glomeraceae; genus Glomus; species Glomus cerebriforme. Next base: position 170,887 of record QKYT01000127.1, on the reverse strand, counting down.
AGAGCAACTCTCACAATAATACCGGTTACTTATGGCGGCTAAAAATGTTTCCTAATGGTGTGGATAAAAAATCGAATGACTATATTTCTTTATATCTTGAAGCAATACAAACACATTATGAAAAACAAAATAATATAACAGGAAGGCACAAGAAATTTAAACTAGCACTTTATCGAGTTGATTCGAATATTTCAACAACAAAGCAAAGACCTGTAAATGTAATAGATCGTCATACTTTAGAGACGAAATTCGAATTCAATGGAGTAAATGCGGATTATGGATTTGCAAGAATAATTGCTCTTAAAGAATTATTCCCGAGTGATGCTACATGGCCTGAAATAGATTTATTGGTTCGAACTCAAATTTTCGAAGATGTTATAACTTCTGGGGAAGGCTCAAGTTCAATGGACATTATTAGTAATATTTCACTTATGCCTTTTGAAAGATATTTCGGAGAAGAAAGGTTTTGTGATGTTGAATTTGTATTTGATTGTGGTTCAAGCATGAAAGCACATAGAGTTATCCTTGCAGCACGATCAACATATTTTGAAAGTATGTTGGGAGGTGAATGGTTAGAAGGACATATGAAAACTATCGCTATTAAAGATATGCCATTTGAGGCATTTAGATGTATTGTTCATCACCTTTATACCGGAAAACTTGAAGAAGGATTAACGTTTGAACTTTTAAGAGACATATATTCTAAAGCTGATATGCTTAGATTAGAACAACTTGGTCAAATGTCAGCTGAAAGGATGATTAATTTGATGACTCATGAAAATTGGGATCAAGTTTTAATGTTGGGATGGAAATATTATGATGATCGATTAAAAGATGCAGGTCAAGATTTTGCTGTAAAACATTGGAATGTTTTAAAAGATACCAACAATATGAAACAAGTATTGGCAAGCGGTCACGTCGATCGTATTGTAGAATTGGTTTTACAAAGTTTTTTTACACCAAATAATGCAAGGATAGGTGAGTAATAACTTTGTTTTACATACAGGAATTGAAAAGGACATTTATTTTCGCAATTATATATATATATTTGACACAATATAACTTCACAAAAATTATATATTACAGAATTCTTATAATTTTCCTATATTCATTTAATATCACGGCAGCGAGAGAATAATACCTTTCTATTTACAGTACCAGTGACTCATCTCCGATCTTTTTATTTAGTAAGGCGACATTCTGGATAAATAAAAATTGTCTCCAATACGAAAAAACAAAGGAAAATAAATAAATAAAAAAAATAGGGTTACTTTAGATTGAACTTTTTGATTGATATAATTAAATAAAAAAAAATTTTATAAAAAAAAATTGAGCATAGAATTAGTGAACGTAGTATGTTACGTGACGTAATAGTTAAATCACGTACGTAACACGTCTTGCGTCAAATTGTATAGTATTCTCTTTATAATTTCCACAAGGATATTTGTATTACGATGCTAAATATGAAGTAAACCAGAACATTGTTCTTGGGCATTTATACGGTAGTCCTACTGAGATTTACCTGGAGAAAATGATATTTATACAGAACAATCTTTTATTTTTAAGAATGGCTTATTGGATATTTGATTTGGAATATTGGAAACACTTTTTACGATTAAGCTATAGAATTAATAATTAAATAAATAGAATCAATAATTTTAACAAAAGATTATTTTGATGGAATGACATATATAATGTCAAAGTGAGATACAGTATAATCAAATCGAAGAGTAATCAATAGATTCTTTGATATTGCAATTAGACGTATATTGAATTATTAATGTACGATATTACCGCTTATTCGTTAGTCGTTGCACAATAGTAGTTAATAGAAATGTTTGGGGTTTCAAAAAGGAAGAAGTTATATTAGACTTAATTCTGTTTGAATAGATTAGACGGAACTACTATCTTTAATAGTTTCTGAAATAAAATCTACAATTTTCTTATTTATTATTACAGATATGACATTAAGCTTCCCTTTTTGTTAAAATGTAAAATTAAAAGCCACTTTCTAAGAATTGAAAAAATGGATTTTGAATAAAATTAAACTACTATTAGGTATAATAATAATTATATAATTACTACTGTATGCAATTACTTTATAATTATCATATATTAAGAAAATTATATTCTGCAAAAAAAACAGAACATTTACCTTAACAAATATAAAAATGCAAGTTTAAAACTTTTGAATTAAAATAAAGAATTTGATATTTTTATTATTCAAGTTTTCAGGTAAATTAAAACTTAAAAGGATATTTTTTCTTTTTCCATTTTTTTCCATTTTTTATTAAATATACTGTATTTAATAATCTTATAAATATAATTCATTATATTAATAAAAACTACTATAGAGGTATCTGACTTTGGTATGCCGGAAACTATATTCCAAACTTTTTAAACCTTTTTAGTTAATTTAGTAATGCAGAGCAACTTTTCCTAAAACTAAAAGACCATTTTCTTAGTGCAAAACAGCAAAAAGTACAACTTTTCTTTCCAAAACTTCTTCAGAAAAATGGGCATAGTGATCAGCAAGAAGAGTTGCCCCCCCTTAATTCTTAACTATTTTATAGTATAATTGATTTTTTTTATAATATAATTTGTAATCATTCAGATATTTATTTTTAATTAGAAATAATCTTTTTGCATTTTCTAGGTAATTTTTTAATTCTCTTTTTAAATTTCACATGAATTTTCCATCTTTTAGTCTTCTATGGTAGATTTCTGCCTTGATTACTACATTAATTAAAGTCTTTTTAATTTTCTAAAAAGTAGGCTTTTCTTTAGCTAATTGAATTTGTATACTCATAGTAAAAGTATTATTACATCAGTATTTGTATTAATATAATTAAATCTTTTGTTTAAAATAAAATATTTATTTCATATTCTTTTATAAGATGTTTGACAAATATTTTTGTAACTATTTACTTCTATTTAAAAAAATTTGTAAATATATCTACTATAAATTTGAAAGGTATTTTAAATATTGGAAAACTAGAAAATATCTTTTTGTAAAGTTTGTAATAATCTAATTAACTCTAAATCTAATTTTTATAAAAAATACGTTAGGAGATATTATATAATTCAATATATTAATAGGCTTTAGGATAAGATTTTGAGTATCTACTGAAAGATAATAACTTTTTCTTTTTTAAAAAAATTTATACCTATTTTCTTATATTTTCAATATTATGAAAGATAGTCTATTTAATTATTTATTCTATTAGCTTATTCAAATTTCTTTTCTTTTTTTAAATGAGTATAAAAAAAAAAAAAAGAAAATTAGACTTTTTTATCCTAGATTTGTATAAAAGAAACAGCTTTAGAATTAATTTCTATATATCAAAAAATTACTGATATATTAAAAAGTAAACTATAACTTTTAAACTTTTTTACTTTTATATAAAAAATTTACATCTATGATAAAAAATTTACATTTAAAGTAAAAAAATTTGTCTTAATATTTGTAAAAATAAATTAACTCTAGATAAATTTTCTGTATAGTGAAAAAATTCTGTATGCTAAAACATGCTTTATAGTTTTTTTAACTTTTTTATTTATATATAAAAATCTATACTTATAACAAGTATAGGTATAAATTTTTTGTTTTTGCTAGATAAAAACAAATTAATTTTAAAATTAATTTTAGAATGTTATATAAAATTATATATATATTAAGTTTGCAAAAATCATAGTTTCAATTATTTTATCATTTTATTTCTCAATAATTATGCTAACTTCTAAAGGTAAATAAAATAATATATTTATCTAAATTTTTCTAAAATTCTATACTTAGTTTTGCCAAATTTTTACTATAGTTTTATTATAATTTTACAAAGATTTATCAGTTTTACCATTTATAATAAGTTTTGATAAGTTTTATCTTTTATTAAATCTTACTAACTTTTAATAAGATTTTAATATAATTTTGTTAAATACTATATTTTATCATTTTGCTTATTTGCTAAACTCCTTAGCAAACTTATATCTTAAAAGCTTAAAATCAGATTAGAGAAGCTATAAGAAATATTGTTATTTTTAATATTTAAAAATTTAATTCCAAGTCAAGAAAGATACCAAAATATTTCAAATAGTTAGAATTGCCTAACTTATCACATTTATACCATATAGATTCTCAGAGTGAGATCACGTTACCGAACCTCTTTAGATAAGACCCTCTGAATCTTCTTCATATTCTAGTATCAAAAACTAAAAACAATCCCTTTTACCAGTTCATTTTCAAATTAGCATGAAATATTGATGAGTTTCTAGAGATTGGATTCTAATGCTAATCTTTAGGATAAAAAATACCTTAACCTCACTCTTAGATTTTCAAACTAACATGAAATATTTTAAGAAGATTTATAGAAGCTGGTTACTAGTATCAATTCTCCAGGAAGAAGAGACTATCTAAAAATAACTAATACTAAAAATACAAATAAAGAAACAAACCTATTTTATCTCTATTCCTTTACTCTACATGCCAGTTTCTATAAGCACAATAGATATTTCAAATGAATTGAGATGATTGCTTATATTGTTTTGTCTACTATCCTTAATAAAAACTTTAGTAGTCTTAGTTAGTATCCATATTATTAACTTTCACCCATAGTAATCCTTTCAAATAGGCCAATTTCTAATAACACCGCCAGATATTTCCCAAAGAATTGAGTCGATTACTTATATAAAAGTGGTATATTTACCATTCAGCTTATTCCTTTTTAAGAATCTTAATTCTTAATATACCTATTACAGAAAAAAAACTTCTAATCACGTGACTACTCACTCCATTGATCTTACATTAATGTAATTTATGTTTTTCACATCTTTTTAACTTTTTTTTGGATTTTTTAATAATAATACGTTACATTACCTTAAAAGGCTAAAAGGGATTACTAATTGTAAAACAAAAACTAAGGAGATGTAATAATAAGAAAACTAATCTATAGATGCTATTCAAATTATTTTAGGATGTCATAAATATAATTTGGGATGTATAAATTCATTTAGTTTATATGTAATTTATTAAGTAAATTGCCAAAATAATTTGGAATTTTACTATATGCTCAAATTAATTTTGGGATTTGGATGACATCTATAAACTAATCATTACCAATAGGTGATTGACTGTTAATCAATTTTTTCAGTATCCCTATTCTGCTTGTCTAGAGTACCAATTTCACATAAATTTAATAAAATAGAATCTAAGGACTTAAGAAAATTCAAACTATAATGCTAGTTCTACTGGTATATTCTCTAACCAAACTTGTCTAATTTGTCTTTATAAGCCTAAAAAAAACTGATGTTTTACCACTTCCTATTTCACCAAACTTATACATCAGAAAAGACTCTCTTTACTGCACCAAGCTCATGTGTCTGTGAAAAATTGCTTTACTTCCAAAAAAACTTCATACTAGACCTACTTTTAGATTCACTAAAAGCAGTCATAAGTCCTACTCTTCCATCTTGTGCTTGTGCTTTAAAATACCAAATGGCCTTTTAGATATCAACTTGAAATAAAATGTAGATGACTAGAAGTTATTGTGAACCTGATTTATAAAGAAATTTGGTAAATTAGAGACTATTATTCATATTTCTTAAAGCTTTTTAGTTAACTCCAGTGATGTAAAACAACTTTTTCTGAGACTAAAAGACCGCTTTCTTAATGCAAAATGGCAAAAAGCGCAACTTTTTTTTCCCAAACTTCTTGAGAGAAATGGGTGTAGGAATTAGCAGAAAAGTTGCCCCCAATATGATATGTACAGTATACTACATTTTTTTTAGCATAAACTACATATATAATACATTATTAAAATTATTAAAAAAATTTTTTATTATTAAATTCAAACATTTTTTTATTAATAAATTTAATAATATAAACTTTATTTTAAAATCTGCCAAATAAGTAAAAGAAAAAAAACAAATAAATATAATAATATATTTATTAATAATAATTGAATTAAAATAATATATAATTATAACAAAATATAATAATTATTTATATTAAAAATCAAATTATTTATAAGGGAAAATTAATTCCTCACCCCAGGGGTGAGATCGATATTACTCACCCCCTGATCACATTTCCATTTTTGGCATCACCCTTAAACAATGTTTATTTGTTTATCATTCCAATAATAAATCTTTTTTTCCTTTTTTTCTTTTCTTTCTTTTTGTTTTAAAAATTTATTTTAGAAGTTTTCATTAATTAATAAAGCTAAATATTTTTTCAATAGTGGTTTAGAACTTGTGTAAAATTTTATCATAAAGTTATATTTTAATAATTTCAACAAACGCGCTTTTCATATTGTATAGAGATTTCACAACACAATTTTGTTATTTTAGTTAAACTAAATAGATAAAAAATACTTAAAATAATTNNT
>QKYT01000127.1:152208-164496 GCA_003550305.1 Glomus cerebriforme | reverse complement strand
ATGAAAATACTTATATATGGCTAGCTTAAGTGGTTGTGGAGTTATGAATTTTTTTGTAAAAATACTTAAACGCGTTTTGTTTTTTTACTTTCAAGCGTAATTTGAACACTTTGGTCAAAGAAAACAAGCAAAGAAAGCTTAAGTAAAGTTGTTCGGCAGGTATGGAAATAATTGCATATTAATTTTCATGAGACTAGCTCAAGTGATTATGGAGTTATGAATTTTTTTGTAAAAATACTTTTAAAAACGCGTTTTGTTTTTTTTACTTTCAAGTGTAATTTGAACACTTTGGTCAAAGAAAACAAGCAAAGGAAGCTTAAGTAAAGTTGTTCAGCAGGCATGGAAATAATTGCATATTAATTTTTACGAGGCTAGTTCAGGTGGTTATGGAGTTATGAATTTTTTTGTAATAATATTAAAGACGCGTTTTTGGAAAAAATTTAAAATGCAATCATTAAATTCAAATAAATTTGTTTGTATTTTTAATTAAAAATATCTATAAAAAAAACTTTAAAAAATTATTAATAAAAATAATTATCTATTTTTAGAAAAAATTATAGGGATAAGGAATAAATTTACCCTATTTATAATTATATATTAGTTATAAATTAAATAATTTATATTAATTTATATAATCAGATATTAATTTATTAATTAGCTATAATTAATTAGAATAAATATAAATTGAATAATAATTTTATTTTTTTTATTTTTTTTAAGACAAGTTAAACATATTTATTGTATCAAGTGTCAAATGACAAATACATTCTATAAATTACATATACATTCTCTATAAAGAAAAATGTAACTTGTCATGCAAGATTGTTGGTTTGTAAGGGTGGGAATTGCAAACAAATTCCCCTTGGCGTAAATGGCCCTTACGCTTTACCTCAAATCTTCTGATCCTGTACCTATGTAATTATCTAGATTAATACCCTTATTTTGTCTATTTATCCCATAAAATCTCTTGTAATATCAATATTAAAACTATCTAAATTATTCTATTTAAAAAATTATTTCTAAAATAAATTGAATAATAATTATTATTAAAAATAATAAAATTCTAAAATTAAAAAGGAAGATACAATTTTTTTTAATAATTCAAAATAATATTTTAAAATAATTTATAACAAAAATATAGATTTATAATATGATTTACTTATAAATATTAGTTTAATATTTTAATTTTATTAAAATTATAGAATTAGTGTGATTGATTATATTACTAGTATTATGATTCTTTTCTCCCCATTTTATAAGAAATATAATACACATAATTTTGGCTGGAATTAGAAAAATAATTTCGGCCAAAATTTTAAAGTTCTACTGGAAGGGAATGTTTTAATTCCGGCCAAGATTAATAGCAATTCTGACCTAGTTAGAGCATTTACTGTAGTTAGAATTATCATTATCTTTGGATGCTATCATATTGGACCATACTTACGAAATAGAAATTATATAATAATTTAAATGTATGGCAAATTTTTTTTAATGAACTTTACATAATAAAAAATCATTCCATTAGAATGTTTCCTTAAATTTCAGGAGATTTTATTACAACAATTATGTAATTATTCAGTTATCCTTAAGGAAAACAAGTATTATGTAACCTTATTCTGTTATTTATTTACTCAAAAAGTAAATGTTTCTTTTTCTTGAGAAAATAATAACAGTTTTTTCACATAGGCTAACTTTTGTATCAAAGAACTAGATTTTAAATCTGAATTCTTTTGTTGGGTACGCTCACTTCAAATCAATGAATGTTACACGTTGGTTTTTATATTTCTATGTTATTGTTTTCTTTTTTTTTTTTCTTATCATTCTCTGTTACATAATCGGTACTTTACCGAAAAGGAAGCGGCTTCTTACGTAAATAGATGATGTAAATCAGAATTAAGAAGATTAGAAATGTGGCGAATTTTAATATTCAAATCAGCTAATCATAAAATAATTGAAAAGAAATTTGTCGCGAAAGAATCTGAATATGATGAAGGAAGCTATTTGTATTTACATTGAGATATCTAATTAATTTAATTTACACTCAATACACTCTAAAAGTTTTACTAGAAAAACGTAAAGAACAAAAATTCCGAACATTTGATTTAGTTCACCCCTATACGAAAAACAAGGTCCAATTAGATTTGATTATTAGAAAAACAGTGTTAAAATAGAAGCTAGCTGTTGAAGTAAATGAAGTAACACTTGTATCACGAAACCTAATATAACCATAAAGTTTCTCGTGTTTTTCTTTTGAAAGATATTTGTCAGTTAACAATAATTTCCTCCTCATTATAGTAATATTTTTTTTTTATATAAAAAAAAAAAAAATTCTTTACACGCCTTCCCTATTTTTTTTTTTTATTATTATTATTATTATGGCTAAAACAGCTACGAAAAAATATCAACGTAAAAAACCACGAAAAAATACATATGTTTTTAGAAGCTCCATCAATGGCTACATTAACAATGATGTGTTAGTCGCTCCTCCACCGCCAGAACCAAACAAGGCTTTATGCCTTCACATAAACGCTAATAGTGATGAAGAGCTTGTCCGCCGTTCAAACTACAAGTTTAATAGTTCTGTCGAGATCCTTATTAATGATTCTGAAACGTCCCGATTTGCTGCAAGTAATAGAAAAAGGGGCGTAAAAAAAGTTCCACGCCGTCAAAATGCGTGGATACTGTATCGTCGCGACAAGAGTGTGATACCAAAATTTGGTGGGCTAACATCTGCACACATTTCGAAAGAAATTTCGAAAATGTGGGATAATGAGTCGAGGGAAACTATAGAGCTATTCGAGGCTCTAGCAAGAATGGCTGTTAAAAGACACAAAGAAAGATATGGAGAAAATTACAAATATAACCCGGTTCAAAAAAAATCATCCGGAAAAGAAGAAGGTAATCAAAATGAACCGCTCCTAACTCCTTCACCATCAGAAATTCTCTCTCTCACGTCACCGATATCTACTATATCTTCGAGTTTCGAAGATCCATCACAAGAATTAACAATGAACCTGAATCTTAAAGTAACATCAGATCCAGCTCACCATTTTTTCAAAAACATTTATCTATCCTATTATACGAATTAGCCAACTCTGTAGAAAGTCAAAATAAAAAAGTATCTCAGAAATACGCCAAAAACATACTAAAATTTTTCTGCTTTATACAATTTATGTAAAGTAGAAAATTTTGAGTATGTTCTTAGTGGATTTTTGTGATATTTTTCATTATCTTAACTTTGTATGGGGCATCGCTTCTTTATTGTAACTGATCTCTAAACGAATATATTTAAATTCTTTCCCTCAATTACAACAAACGTGACCCACATTTATCAAGATTCTTTTTATATGTAATTTCACTTTGTGTTGATAGACCTAAGTAAAATCGATCGTTCATGATGAGATAATTTTATAAGATTCCCTTTGAAAATTTGATGGGTGGGTTTCAGTATGATTAATTATACTTTAATTTATCTTTGTTCTTATTTATGTATTTATATTTTATAAATCACTCTTTTATTTCATTTGTCATGTTTTTTTTATAATTTAAATATGCTAGGAGCTTTTTATAAAATAAAAATTCTTTATTTAAATTACAATAATTGATGTTTTTGTTTAAAGACAAAATTTTCATAAATATCTAGACTTGAAAATTACTTTTTGAAATTATATTGGTTTGATGACCTGTGTTACAAGACGCAATACTAACTTCATCGCTTTATCAAGCAGTGTTGTCTGGTTTCTATGTCCAAAGCATTTTAAGAATGTCCCAAGAATTGTCCAAGGCTATCCCGTGACAACACTGACTTTATATGATTTAATTGGGAGTTCAATGACCATCCAATTTAAAGTATATCATAAGGGAAAATAATATGACGCGTGCAGTGCTCAAGTGCTAAATTTTTTTTTTACTGACGTAACAATAATTCCGACCAGAATTATAAAAAAATTCTATAATGCGGTTCAAATCACATGATACATTTATAAAAACTTTGCATGGAGGTACTAGTATTATGACTATTATCCCATTGCAAATTTCTTCGATTGCGAAGATGCGCGTCTAGGCCACTAAGCCAATTCTTTGTTTAACATAATCATAAGAAGGAGGGAAGAAATCACGACCAGAATTATCATTAATTTTGGCCGGAATTCATTTAAAGCTTTAAAAACTTTCTAATTCTGGCCTTAATTATATATCTGATATGTACTTAGTAAGAACTAAAAAATAGGGGTAAATTAAACGAAAGAATTTGTTTGAAGGACCTTAATTAAAATATGTAAGTTAATTAATCTTTACAAATTGAGAAATAATTAATGTTACAGATTAAATTAATATTTTTACTTAAATCTAATGAAAAAGAAATGTCATCAAAGCACAGCATGATTCTTTTTATTGTTGGAGAAAATATTTAACCGGTAATTAAAATATTTATTTGATTCATTTGGTTGTATCTTCTGATTGAAGAATTTACCCTTTAACCTTATCTAAAAAAAATTTTTTTTTTTTTTTTTTACNAAAAATATTTTAGTATTANATTAAATAAAACGTCATTAATTTTTTCAAATTATNAAAAAAAAAAAAAAAAATAAAGAATTTTTTTCAATTGTTTCAAATCAATCAACAAATATGCATCCATGAAATTGAATTCATCAATCTGTTTTATTATTTACAGTAATTTTATAGCGAATAGTATATAAGTTTTCATTTATCCGCAGAAGGGCAAAAATGTCAAAAAAAAAAAAAAAAAAAAAGCTTTTTTTTTATACGATATTTATCCGCAGAAGGAAAAAAAACGATCAATAAACAAATGTTTTTTTTTTTTTTATAATGATTTTTATTTTTAAAATAATTATGCAAAATTCTCTTTTTATAAAAAATTGGATAAAAAAAAAAAAAAAAAAAAAAAAATTAAACCAAGAAAAACCATGAGATACTGATACTTATATTGTCACCGACGTGAATTCAATGTGCTGATGATGGATTCTATATATCAAATCATCATTATGCCTTGTAAACTTGTAAAAAGAATTATCTAATTAAAAAAAATTATATTTCTAAACAAATAAAAAGTGCGTATCAGAGAAATTATATTAAAATTACAAATAAAAGTTTTTGAACTATGTAATAATTTAAATGGAAGAAGCGCGAATTTTTTTTTTTTTTGATGTCTATATATATATACACGCTTTTCAAATAATACATTTAAAATAAATAAGTAAGAGCAAAAGCAATGGCAGCAGACGCTACACCAGAAAAGCTTGGAAGTAAATTAGCGGCATTGCTAATAGGAGTTGGTAAACTACTTTGAGCTGCACTAGAAGTTGATGAGGATGGTGAAGCAGAAGCGGCGGGAGTGCCAGCATCAGTAGAATCGTTCGCTTTAGGAGTTGTTGTATAAGGATTTCCTGCTTTTGGAGCTGCTCCTGCGGCAGGAGTATTTGCAGTAGGAGGAGTTGCTCCTGCGGCAGGAGTATTTGGGTATCCTGCAGCAGGAGGAGCTGTAGTAGGAGGAACTGCTGCCTTTGGGTTTCCTGCAGCAGGAGGAACTGTACCATTAACACTACCATTTGGATTTTTTGGGTCAAAACCATTAATGTTTCCATTAACTCCTGCGATGCTAAAAGTTCCAGAGAAGGCGGAAAACCCATTTGCAGCAGTATATCTAATGAAATAGAAATCACCAGGAGGACCAACGGTTTTAGGTACATTATAATCTATTTGTTTAGCAGTCGCGGCAACTTTACCAATATTGTTAACTAAAACTTGATTTTCAGGACCACCAGCCATTAAATCGATAGTTGTAATTCCTATATCTGCTAATTTAGGAGCTTTTCCATCGTCAACCCAAACAACTTTTTCATTTTCACCTCCATTCCAAGTTACAGTTTTGAATGGAGTATTTGTAGAAATATTTGCTTCAGTCGATGAAACCAAATATAAAGCGGCACCTAAGAGAATAGCTGAGAATTTCATTTTGTTTATGAAAGGGAAAAAAAATGGATGAAAACGATTGAAATTTATTTAAAGGGAAGATAAATGATAATAAAATCGCTAGCCAGGCGAATGAAAGAGAATGAAGGCGAAAAAGAAAGATTGTATTAAGAAAAAAAAATTAAGAATTTTACTTTTATTTATACACTTTTTTACATTTTTTTATACACGATAAATAGAGTAATGATTGACAAATAAAATTACAAAATGAACGGCCGTTTTGAAACTTATTTTACATTTTTAAAAAGGTAAAAAATATGGATTAAATTGTACAAGAAAGGTTCTTCACTTCCGTTGGTGGATAAAATCACGCGTAGATCCCTAATTACCTAAATGCGGTTAGATTCTCTCCCCTGTTAATTTGTTTCTAATTTATAGTCGTGTAACCTATATCGAAACAAAAGAAAAATGGATAAAGTACTAAATTTTGACAAGATTTTCCAAGTGAATTCGTTCTTGTTACACATCTGTTGCATTATTGTGATTTTTATATGAATACATCTTTTTCTTGGCATTATAAAACCAACTTAAAATGTTTATACGTTGTTCAATTTCGGGAATTTGCGATATCAACACGTGAAATTATTCAACAGTTAGATAACGCAAATTCTACTTTTCACAAATTACGAATATCAAATAATATGAAAAAGATTTTTTTTATTCTGCGGTAAGACATAAAGACAATAATCACAAAATGTTATTTTTGACCAATAAATAAATTTTGTCAAACGTAATTAGATTGAAATGTACGGTTATAGTTACTCCAGTGCGTTCCTAATCAACCTTGCACAGTAAAATGTGAAGCAAGTTATACACTTAAAAAAGAAATCTAGAAAAATTTTTTTTTAAAAAAAATTTCATGGTTTGAATTATTCGTTCATATTTGTCATACGATTGTACAACGAGGTGTTTAAAGATCGATCACATGAATAATTATGCTCTCAAATTTCATAATTGGTTTATTATAGCAACAAGTCGTAATGGTGTAATTCCGCAGACACAAGAGTTTGAAAAGTTTCGTACCATTCGTATTATTATTTATTACGAATTTTATTCAAAATGTTACATTCTTTACAAAAAAAGTAATTGAATGAAATTTTTAAATGGTAACTTTGTTCTCCCTAAAGATATTCGGCCAAATCTGTAACTAAACCGTTTTTGATGAGTAAATTATAATCGTCATTTTTAAGTTTAAACTAAAAAAGGTCATTTAATAAAAATTGTACGACTTTAAAAATGCAAACGAAATTTTAATAAATAAATAATATTTATGTTAAAAATCACTTTTTGGAATATAGGAAAAGTTAGTGATATCAACAAGCTATTTAAATGGTTGGACCGTTGCATAATTATACGGCGTGAATCAATAATTATACCTTTATATATATATATATATATATATAACCATGACCTATTAACTGCATGATATGACGTATATATGTCATATACGCAAAAATTGGAGCAAATAAATTTCTAAACATTTAATTCAATAATCTCATATAAGGTATAAACTAATCCAATTTAATTAATAGAATAATATTAACACTATAAAAAATTTAATAAATTTCATTCAAAAAAAGTTGGAATTTAATGAATAAGAATAATCTGATTGTCAGTCATGCTTTCGCGCGATTTAACCCATTTTTTTATTTGATCAAAATGATCTCCTCACGTACTGGATGTAGATTAACATTTTTATTTGATAGTACAAAGAATATGAAAATCAAAATAAAGATTAAAGTTAAAAAATCACAGCATAATGTAATTAATTAAGATGCACAAAAGGTTGCATAATCGATATGAACTCGTCGTAATAATTTTAAATTAGTCAAATTTAGTGAAAATTTATTACAAAAATTGATAATTTATAAAATTTACTTTTTGAAGTTAACTGTATGCATATCAAAATAAATTTTCTTTTATCTTTTGCAGTAAGATTAACTAATCAGAGAATTGGGTTTTACTTTTTTTAATGTAAGTTAATTAAATCCTGCTAATTAAATTTCGTATATCGTAATTTAATATTTGCTCATGACAATACAGTATTACGGGTGTCGCGGTTTGTAATTCAATTGTCATATTCATCTTCAATACAATTTTATTTTGCAATTCTTCATTCTGATCTATTTTTATCTTTTAAATAAATATATTTATAGTATTAACAATCTTAAAATTAAGATCACTATTTTAAATATTACCATTTTAAATATTGAATATATGAAATAAATGAAACATTTTTAGGTATTTTTGGCTGATAATCATTTTCTCGGATATTCGGAGATATTCGGATATCTCTGCGCTGACCAGATCAGCTTTTTGTACATGCATAGAAGTGAGAATTTGTTTGATTTCTTGAACAAAGAAAAAAAAAACAAGGTTTACCTAAATATTCTAGTTTCAAAGAATAAGTTAGAAAAAAAAGGGATTAACGATTGACAACATAATAGTTTTCACGAAAAGGCAGATAAGCTTGTCAGTTAATTCCGAATGTATAAAGCTAAGCACCTTACCCCTACATGCAGTATATGTATTGGAAATTAATAGAATATGAAATTTTTGATTCTAATAAATAACAATCCAATTATTCATCTTTAAATTCAATGATATTAAATTTATTATGCTTGCTTAGTAAAGTGAATGAATTTAATACACTGTTTGATATACAAATGCTATTGTATTTTTAACTCCAATCATTTTTATTATTACTAGGTTTTATTATGTAATATAACAGGAACATATCAAACCAAGTTAAATGCCTTTAAAATATTTATATTAATTATTCTATTTATTTTAATTTTTAGCATGTATACATATTATTTAAATTAATTTTTTATAAATTTATCTTATAAATTAATAATAAACTAAAGATTAAATTAACTTATCAAAAAACTTTAATATTCAAATTTCTATCATTTATAATTGCATATTTTTTTTAAAATATTTTAGAATAAACTTTTCTATAAAAGTACTAAAATTTTAATTCTTTATAAAATAAAATTACACAAATTAGAATTTCTTTATAATTAATTTTTATAATAAGTTAATAACTTTAAGTAAATAACAATTCAAATTGAAATTATATTTTAATTTTTAAAATAATTTAATATTATTTAAACATTAAAACTTAAATTTTATAATACAATTTTATATATATTAGGTTTAAAAAAGTTATATATTAATTATTAAAAATAAAGCCTTTTATATAAGTTATTTTTACCTTATAGATAAAATATTTATTTTTAAAACAGAAAAATTTTTTTTTTTTAATCATATTTAAACTATACTATTTTTTTTTTCTTTTAACTAATTTCTATATAATTTACTTTCTAAAAATCTTTTTCTATTTTTTATTATTTTAAAATAAAATTTTTTTTTTTTTTTACTTTTTGCTTAATCTTAATAATATTTTACTATTGGTATTGATTTTTATTCCAATTAATTTATTTTTAAAATTATAATGGATTTTTAAATTAACTTAAATATATAATAAAATTAAAAAATTAATTACAAGTATTAATTCTTAAGACTAGTAAATACTGTAACTATAAAAAACACTGATCAAAAACTGATCTATCTTACAGATATCTTACAGATATCTTATAAATATTGGATACCCAAAATGCAGAAAATTTGCTATACATCGGGTACCCAATATGTATACTATAGAATTAAAAAATACAATTTATTAATTATCTCGCTATCTAGTGATCATAAAAAGATGAAATTAGCTTATTTGATTCACCTCACTGAGACGTATCAAATGGTACTAATTTTGCATTTCTAGGTGTGATAGATGCTGAGATATTTGACAAATTGGCATTTTTTGTTTATTTTTTTATTATTTATCAAATATCTCAATATCTATTGCACCTAGAAATGCAAAATTAGTACCATTCGATACGTCTCAGTGATGCGAATCGAATGAGCTATATTTCATCATTTTATGATTACTGGATAGCGAGATAATTAATAAATTGTATTTTTTAATTNTATAGTATACATATTGGGTACCCGATGTATAGCAGATTTTCTGCATTTTGGGTACCCAATATTTATAAGATATCTGTAAGATATCTGTAAGATAGATCAGTTTTTGACCAGTGAAAGTATACTTATATATTAGGGTTTAAAATTTATACGCCCCCGTGTAGCAACGCATCTCCATATCACGTAATATAGTATATCAAATTTGATTAGCCATTATTCATTATACAGATATTTTATATATTGATGATAATCAGTAATCGGTCTTAGATTTTCTTGTATTTCTTGTATTTTGTGGTGAGTGCTTGTAGTGTTTTATATGTATTTCTTCTTCATACATATTTAATGCTAACTTTCTTTTTTCTTTGTAGATTTCATTTCTGCCTCTTGTGGACGGACTCTGGACTTCAGTAAGTGTTTGGAGGTGTGTTGTGTATTTCTTCTTACATATTTAATGCTAACTTCTTTTACTCCTTGTAGATTTCATTTTACTTCTTGCGGACGGAACTNCTGGATNTAGTAAGTGCTTATAGTAGTGTTATGTGTTTTTCTTTTTACACATTTAATGCTAATTTCCTTTATTTTTTACAGAGTTCATTTCTAACTTTTGTGGATGGACTCCAGGACTCAGTAAGTGCTTTGTAATGATATTGTGTGTATTTCTTCTTACATATAATACCTAACTCCTTGATTTTTTGTAGATTTTGTTTCTATCTCTTATGGGTGGACTTCTGAACTCGCGTAAGGATTTGTAGTGGTGTTATATAATTTCTTCTTACATATTCAACGCAACGCTAACTTTTTTTATTATTTGTAGATTTCATTTTTATCTCTTGTGGGTAGACTTCTGAACTCATGTAAGGGTTGTTAGTGGTGTTATGTGTGTTTTTTCTTATACGTTTAATGCTAATTCCTTTATTTTTCTGTAGATTTCGTTTCTATCTCTTGTGGGTAAACTCTTGGATTCCAGTAAGTGTTTTTAGTGGTGTTATATGTATTTCTTATATTTTTAACGTTAACTTCTCTTTTATTTGTAAATTTCATTCCTAAATCTTGTGGTAGGACTCCTGGACTCTAGTAAGTATATGTGGTGATATTATGTGTTGCTTTTAATACAATTTGTTATATTTAACACTAACGTCCCTTTCTTCATAGATTTAATGTAACAAAAGACTACTATCTTCTATCATAAATATATAGTGATAAAGTTAAGAATATCCACGCTGGTGAAAATGTAGTTATACATATTTTATGTATTTTATGTAGAATAAAATAGATCTAAACTAGAGTTTTAGTTCTTTTATATGTAATTTATTTAATAAAAAGTTATTATTCTAAAAAAAGGTTTATTTATGCATGCATTTGCCTTTATTACAATTGAAGTATGTTATACTGTACAGTACATATAGTAAACTAAATGCTAAAAATTTGTGCGACTTAATGATTATTTTTCATTTTGTGCACATGTACTCGAATAATGCCCAGCTTGTCTACAAATTTTGCAGTGCCGTTGATTCTTATTAGATTTTGAAGGTTCTATGGCACTTTTAATTCTTTTTGTCCCCTTCGGCCTACCCTTTCTAGGTTTCTTAATNNGATTTTGAAGTTGCAAATTATTTTCATTAGATTCATCATCAGATTCTATTTTGCTATTAACTTCGCTCTCAAAATCATTAAATTCATCAAGATAATGCTGAAAAATCTCTAAAATTCGTCCATNCNNATTCTCAACTGCCTTAANAGTAACTTTTTTAGCCATTCCCATTACTTTTCCATAGAAAAGTTTTTCATTCAAAGCAGATTTGCTTTTTTGTTTCCATTTATCAACATCGTTCTGTATTAAAGCTATTAGATAAAAAATCCCTTGATTGATTTCAGGTTGCTTTAGCAATTCAGTAGCTTGAAATTTAGCTGCAAATAAGAAAGGTTCATATTTTCCATCCAACTCTTAACTCTTATACCAACATGACCTAATAAGTTGAATATGAAACATTGCTATATGTGTATGCATCATAAGACTAAAATAATGCCGGCAAACAATTCCTCTTGTAACTGTTGCCAAACATGAANATAAATGAGCTGAATTGTTCATTAAAAGGATAAAATGCTTGAATTTTTGAGTATTTTGAACTGAAACTTCCCAAATTTCTTTAATTTCTTCTTGGTTAACATGCTGAAAAATTGATTTAATACATGCTCTACACTCATCAGGTAAATCTTCCAAAAAACTTTTATCAGTCATTTTGAAAACCTTAAATAATTTAAGACTTGTTAATTGTTACCATCTTACCAAAACAAAAGAAATTATTATCA
>QKYT01000127.1:140448-151125 GCA_003550305.1 Glomus cerebriforme | reverse complement strand
AATATTAGATTGAATATTTTGTTCAGGATATTTTTTTTCAAGATAAATTCTTTGCTGAGTTATAGTAAGATGAACCTGTGATGTTAAAAATTTAATATCCTCTATCATTTCTTTTGTTAATGCTATCTCATTCTTATAATTTATAAGTTGAGGATTAAGTTCATNAGTATGTTCATCTACAATAGTTGTAACAAATACATATTGATTAACATTATTTTTTTCTGGTCTTGATAGNTTAATATGAGCTTTACAGCCCATTCTAATANATTTACTAATTTTTGCCTTTGCTATCCCTCCATTATTATTGTTTGAAGATAATTCAGATAATGGCTTTTTAATNGGTTTACCAGAATGTTGACAAGCAATAGTTAATTTTCGATATTCACCTTCTGCCATATTATTATTACGCTCAGATCTATCTAATTTTGATTGAAAACCTTGAAGATTACACCATTTTAAAACATAAGCTATAGCCAATNACCATGAAGTAAAATGCTNTCCAACATTAAGCTCAAATTNTTNGAAAATATCTTTTCTAATTTCAATAATGCTATCTTCTTGTAAAACTGCCATTTTTATAAAAAAGGAAAGTTTATTCTAATTATAAAACAAAAAAGGAAAGTTACTTCAAAAATAACAAAAAATTTTGCCAAAATCAATAAAAAAGTTCATTTAGTTGAAAAACAAAACAAAAAAAAAAAGATTTTACCTGTAGTAAAACAAAAAAAGAAAGTGTTTACCCAATTGTAAAACAAAGAAAAAAAAGTTCTCTTTAATAAAATAAAAAAAGAAATGTTCGCTATCTGTAAAACAAAAAAAGAAAAGATTTACCTTTAATAAAATAAAGAAAGAAAAGTTTTCCTGATTGTAAAACAAAGAAAAGAAAGGTGTTCGCTTAATAATATAAAATAAAAAAAGAAAAAACTGTTTGATAATAAAATAAAAAAGGAGAAAACTCTTTCCGCTAATTTTTTGTCCACAAAATTCTAGCGACGACTAAACAACTTTTACTAAATATTTTGGTTTAAAACTTATTACTTTTATTTATTATTTAGATATAGTTTACACACTTATCTTCTTCTATACACATACTCTTACAGAATGGAAAAACACTTCGCTTTATTTAAAAACTTTTTACTCTTTAACGAACACGAAAAATTATCTTTGGCTAAACATATGCTTCTTTTAGTTTCTAATTTAGATTTATCCATTGCAAGATTTATAGGGTCTTCAGAACCTTCTAANGTCTTACTTATATGGCTCATTAGAAACCTCTTACAAGCACAGGANGAGGAAATCAAGAATATTAAACTCTCCTTTTCCTCTTCTGATCTTAGAAATCTTTTCAAGTCTCCCAATTTGGATGACACTTCCAATGTAAACAACACGGTTTATACTAACGATAACTATCAACTCAGATGCCATGACGTCCCTCTCCTTTTAGGAAATATACCCAAGAAAGGAAAGAACCCGCCTAATTTTAATAAATAACGCATCGATGATGTCACTATTGACACGTCGGACCCTGTACTGAACGACGCAACTATTAATAACAACGACAATAACATTAAATCGCGCCTGTCACACCCACGTGCCTGCTCCTCCAGTAACACAGGGACACAGACACATGATCCGGCCCATATTGTTTCTCACGTGGACACTCCGATGCAAGATATTATCTTACTCGACCCAATTAATATTTCTACTTTTTGTACTAATGACATCGACCTGCCCCCACCAGTTACTCACAGTGGTTCGTCTAGCGTTTCCATTCCAATGGATACTTCTTCTACAAATGACAGCCTCATTAAGAAAGTCAACAACAAGAAAAAGAAGAAATTAAAACAGATCCCCAACACTGATCCAGTTATTTCTCCAGAAACTGATCTACCTCATGTACCCACGGATATGCTCGTAGACGTATCAGAATATGATACTGTTCCTCCCGACACATGCCCAACATTTGAAAACATATCGGCAATTCCATCTTCGATTTCCAAAGAGATTATGGACATCACATTCAACGAGATAGTCAATGAATTGATCGACATGATTATTGACCAATTGGATTCCACACACTTATCTCATACTCCACACAATGCACCTCCCAATCAGCAATCTACCCGATATCCGACGTCTTTATCTTCTACTGGCATTTTAAATAAATCTCATTCTTTCATACTCCCATCCATCAGGAAAATTCCACGCCTCGCACACTCTCATTTGATGCTAATGTTGCCGTCCAAAAGGCCCAAGTCGCCATCAAAAAAGACCCCAACATCAAACACATCAAAGCCATCAAACATAAAAGAGAATATTTAAAGAGTATCAAGGCAGAGGAATCAACGTCCAACCGCTCGCAACACGCATTAACTCCTCCATTAGAATATACCTATGATGGCTTTATAGAAGTCGAAGACATTAAATTAGACTCTTTTATAAAAAATCATGAAGAACTATTTGCTTTCATAGAATTATTCATGCGTCAATTCGATCATTTTTCCAGCGTCAACTTCTGCTCTACCAAAACTACACCTTCCGTTATAGTCAAGTTCTCCAAACATGAAGGATTAATAAAAGCGGCAAATTTCTTCAAACATGGACATCACACAGGAAGGATGAAACTCATTCCCAAGACCTATTACCGCATGGGACGAGACAAAGTTTCGTGCAGAGAATTCAAGATTATCAACGTTCCCGTCAACATCGAATTAGAAGTTATAGAACAAGCTATCAAGCACTTACTCAAAGGTGAAACATTTTATCTAAGACATCCGTCTAAACACATCGTTAATAAAAAATCAAACTGCAAAGACGTTTTATTTACCGCTTCCAGCAAATATGCTTGTAACTTGTTGAAACAAACATGGTCCATTACAATTGATAAAGATGTCTTTAGACTAGCCCTGGCTTTTTTCAAGAAATCTGACCTAGAAAATCGAAATAAGTTTGTAGGAAAATTCACAGGCTTTTCACCTTCACATGACCTNTCTTATATCAAAGATCACTTACAAGACATTANGAACCTAAAGAACGTTTATAGAAGAGATGATGACCACAACATTTACATAGAATTTGCGACTGAATCTGATCTATTCAACGCATGCTGCTCCAACATTTTTATTGATAAACTTAGTATTAAAGGAATCCCAAGAGGCACCAATTGGAATGACAGAGATGCATTTTTACAATCTAGATGCATCAAACGTCACAATGCGACATTTTCCCCCCGACCTGCGCCACTGCCTCGAACCACATCCCCGTATCCTCTCCAAGGAAAATGTTTAATGAACAAGCGAATGATCTAGAAAATGAATTAATCACCAATCCCTGGAGTCCCACCGTCAAAGAGGTTGACAATTCACCTTTACCACCTCTTCATTATTTTCCTGAACACACCTAAGGGCCTGCCCTCATGGACCTCATTTACTCTCAAGCTTTTACCAATAACGCTCTTCCTTCGGATGAATGGGCGCTTCAACCTTGGTAAATAGGCGTTTCTGTTTCAACGCCCAACCTGTATTCAACAAATTCGAATTACAGACAGAAGGAGTGGTTCTTCTTCCTCTGACCACTCTATTCCCCTTCAATCGACAACAGGAGGAATTAATTCTACTCACTATACTCCACCATCACGTTCCTCACAATTCGAACTCCTTTCAAATTTAAATATTTTACACAACAATATTAATGGCTTATGACAAAATCCTACAAAACTCATCCAACTAGCCAAATTTGCTCTCGCCTCCAACGCTTATATCGTTAGTATCACGAAAACTAATTTAGACAGCCAATCCGGCAAATTTATTCCCTTTAATGACCATTACAAAGGTTTCTTCTCAGATTGTGATGATAAAATCAAAGGATCAGGAGTTGCCTTACTAGTCCATGATATATGGCACAAATACTTAGGGAAAATTGAAAGCCCAAACCCATATTACTTAGAAGCCACCTTCTATTTTAAAGGTTGCACTATTCACATAGGCGTCGTATACATGGAACCTAATAACACTACAAACACTACAGTGATCATCAACTTAATTAAAGACAAGATTTTTAATTACAACAGACGCGAAGAACCATACATTATTTTAGGAGATTTTAACACCCTTAGAAATAAAAGGCTAGATCACTCTCGCCAAAAAGGACACANTGGACCTGCCAACAAACTTTTCATCTCCTTTGACGAATTTGATTATATTGACTCATTTAGAGAGCTTCACCCAAATTCTAAATCTTATTCTTACGCCCATTATTCTATTCAAACTAGAATTGATTACATATGGTTATCACCTGCCTTTGCTAACACTTTACTCAAAGCGGATTTGATTCCTTCGTTAGATGTCACTGATTCTGATCATGCCATTAACATAGTATCAATTAATTTTGGCTTTCACATTTCTTATAACAGTCACAATTATNATAATAAAAGCGGCAAAGAGAAACGTAAGGTCTATCATTACGACAAGGCTACATCAGAACAGTGGTCTTTATATCAATCTCAAGTAGCCTCTATCCTCCGCTCTAACGGAACTTTAAACCTAATCGATTCAACTTTGCCTTCATCCTTCGACCAAACCATTGCGGATCGCATCTGGGACAACATCGCATCCTCGATACAACACGCTGCNGATAATAACATCCCGTTTTCCATGATTACTAACAAAAACCTTAAAAGATCACAGATTTTCAAACACCAGTCCTTTTACAAACAACATGTTCAGGTCTTCAAAGTTCTCTCCAGATTACGAAAATTATTACACACCTCTAAAGACTTTTCGGACCCGTCCCAGTTCCCGCTCATACTTACTCAGACATTAAAAGATATCCAACGATCCATTTCAAAACTTAAACTTTCTCCCTTAAACGAGTTCAATGACAGATATGCTGATTTTCCAGCTCCCTCATGGCATGACTCCATTCGCATGTGGATAGACTATCAGAAAGCGATTCTACTTCGATTATTCCACAAAGAAAGAGATGACAATATCAAAGAGGCTATTGCTAAAAGAAATCATAATATTATCGATGATAAAAAGAAAATGCTTAACTCTATATTGGAACGCTCCTTCAAAAAGATAGTCATTGATAGATTAAGAGTAGCGGTGGACACCCCCAACGAGACCATGTTATTCGAAGAGGATGACATTAAAAAGGAAGCTGCGAACACCTTCCGGAAAATATTTCGCAAAAGACTTCACAAATTTGACGCTCTACCAGAAGATTGGACAGAGATTTATCGGCCTATGGACTCGATCGACCACGATATTTATAATTCTTTAGCTTCCACACCTGATCGAGAGGAATGGCTCTCAGTTCTAAAAAATTCTAATAAGGACTCTGCTCCAGGCATTTCTGGTATTGGTTATACCTTAATCAAGAAATGCCCTTTATCGCTCCAGAACACATTTGCAAAATTTGCAGGCCTAACGCTTTCAACAGCAGTTATCCCCAAGAAATGGAAGTTATCACAATTGATTCCCATTCCCAAACCTACAGACTGGAATTACAACCTCTCTCATACCAGACCTATTTTACTCTTGGAATGTTTTCGCAAATGCGTGGTCAAAGTCCTCACTCTAAGACTTTCTTCAATTTGTAACCTGCACAACGTTCTCAAAGGGCCTAACTTTGCAGGGTTACCTGGCAACGATACTTCCACTCCATTAACTTTATTNAATAATATCTTATTAGAAGCAAAACGGACTAAATCT
Organism: Glomus cerebriforme; assembly: GCA_003550305.1. Classification (NCBI taxonomy): domain Eukaryota; kingdom Fungi; phylum Glomeromycota; class Glomeromycetes; order Glomerales; family Glomeraceae; genus Glomus; species Glomus cerebriforme. Next base: position 145,411 of record QKYT01000127.1, on the reverse strand, counting down.
GAATTATGGCTTGCCAACCAAGATATGCAGAAAGCATTCGATTCTGTCTCTATGACTTCTCTTCGGAAAGCACTAGAACGTATCAAGGTTCCCAACATCACAATTGATTTTATTATTAACTTGTTCGAGTCAAGACAGATAGCCGTTATTACGGAATTTGGACTCACGGATTTCTTTACAGCCGAGGCAGGAATCGATCAAGGAGAGGTGATCTCCCCTCTCCTTTGGCGNATTTTCTACGACCCGCTTTTATATCGTATTCAATCCCTAGAATCAAGCGGTTTTGTACTTCAAGTCTCTTTCACGCATAATCATTATCCTTTTTTCCATGACAATCCAAATCCTATTAAATGCGCAGCATCCGCTTATGCGGACGATACACAGTGGTTAGAAAAATCAAAATCAGAGCTCTAACACACCATCAATATTTCGAACGAATTCTTTGATATCAATGATATTCAAATTAACGGCAAGAAATCATCTCTCATGGTACTGAACCCTTCTGTGCCACATGATCAATGTAACATTACAATGGGTACTGGCTCAGCCAGCACCGTAATTCAAGCCATAGACAAAAGTCTTTTCAAGAGGATTCTAGGAGTCTGGTTTACTACGAATAACCAACTTACTGCAGATAGTGCTACAGCGAATCGTGAAATTAGAAACATATGCAACCTGACCAGAAGGAAGAAACTTACCATTGGTTAACTAGCCTATATTTCGAATAATGTTCTTACTCCTAGGCTGCAATACAGGTTGATGCTATTCTCACTTCCAGACCATCGTTTAGACAAACTTTTCTCTCCCTTCATCACTATTTACAAGCACCAATTAGGTCTATCTCAAACTTCTGCAAATAATGTTATTTTTCATCCAGCTCTAGGCGGTATCCGTTGTCTCTCACATTCAATCAGAGAACATCAAATCACCAACTTCCTATCTCAACTTAACTCCACTGGCCCATTGAAAGATTCAGTACAAATTTCCTTGAAGAATTGCCAACTCGACCTTGGTCTCACAACTCCTATACTGGAACACAATGTTGTCCTTTTGGACTTTAAACTAGCCCCTTACTGCCTGTATCTAAGGCTTTTACAATCCATGTCCTCTTTATTACTGAACATTACTGTTCCCCCCTCCTCCAAAGATACATGGACTGTTGTAGGAATCGGGCCCGTCATCAGAGATTTAATTTTATTACATTATCCGGAGGACATATTGCGGTTCTTGAAATTTACCACCAAGCACCGATTATTTTACCTTATACAAATCATCACACCAGATTTTGACAATGTTTTAAGCTGGAAACAGGTTAAATTTCGTCAAAAGAAGAACTTACAAGGCAGAACTCCTAACCTATTTACCACATTACAACTACTGGGATTTAACCATTTGTCAGAACTTACCGCCGATAGTGAATCATCAGATGCGTTGTTCAACACAAGCATTTTGCCTGACCCAGTAATACACATTACANCTGACCGTAGGAAGAAGGAATNGATCAAANGCACTATTGGAACTCAAACACTTTACAGACGAGTAATTAACAAAAGCACTGACAAACTCACTGTACAACATTATATTCCTTCTCCCTCTTTCAATAACAAAGGCGATTCTTACTTATCTTTATCACCTTGCAACAATGATATGTGTAACCTTTACACTAGAAATGATTTAGCATTACCTTCGCATCATCAAGATTTATGCGCTTTCCCGATCTCACCTACGGCTGACTTTAGCTGTTTAGCCAATGTTAAAAAGATTTCTCCGTACTCCTCTTCACCTGATAATATTTATTTTACAGATTTATTCTATTGTAATAACTGAAACACTCAGGATGAAGGAATTATCTCAACCTACATCCCGAACAATTCCCCTTATATTACTTTACTGAACTGTCAGTCGCATGATGAGGTCTTAATTCAGAAATTTATTCAAAAACCTGATACTCAAGATCGCCTCATCACCCTCTCAAAGGCTCTTCTTGCTCTCTCGCCATATGATCCAATTCATATTTACACCGACAGATCATTAATACTTTCAAATAACGACGCCAATATGGAATCAGGATGGATCGTTAAAGACCACCCCGAACTGAAATTTTGTTGCCAGTTGTCCGATTGGCCGTCATCTACTAGAGCAGAACTCTGTGCGATTTTCATGGCTATTTTAGCCGCTCTTATGGATTCTAATTTAGTTATTTATACAGATAGCAAAGTTGCAATAGACGGCATTAATTCTTTTTTAGATTTAGGATATTCTAATTGTACAAAAATTTTTAAAATTAATAATAGATCTTTTTTTCTTTCTATTTCTTATTTATTAGATAGCAAACACCTTTCTTTACAATTGGTTAAAGTTAAAGGTCACGCTGGCGACCCTGGTAACGAAGCAGCTGATCAATTAGCAAAACAAGGAACTCAGGCTACAGACTATATAGGAGCTTGTCATTACTATGACTTTAACTCGATCTAATTTCAACTAGTTTGGGATAATATGTCAGTAGAAAAGTCCACTCGTCATTTTATTAAACTTCTACATGACGCAAAAATGGCTGCTTCCTGGTCTACGTCCTTCTACAACTTTGACCTATATGATGACACTTATTCTTTTGCATATTGGGATTCATTGTGAACTTCTTTCTTCACCAGGAACAATTCTCATTGTTTTCATTCTACCATACACAATAGTTTCTCCCGTCGTCTCAAACTCCTGATGCTGTCTCTTCCCACTATGAACATCATGAAAGAACGGCATCCAACAAAGTTCACCCACGACAAATGTTTTTTCTGTGAGACAGATCAAGAAACTTTATTCCATCTGATCAGATGTCCAAATTTGTCTTCTAAATGGAATGAAATTACGGCCAAATCCATTGCCAATCTTTCACAATTCATTATCAATTGGAATCCTTTCAAAGATTCTGATAATCGTACCGCCCAGCTTGATGTGCTCCTCACTTTCCTTAAAGATTACTTCACACATAATACTATTACTGGTGATGATAGGAATTGGCTTTTTTTCTATTCCCTACGTTCCATTCATACGACATCGGCATTCCAGAATATTCACCAGATCGTTAGATCTAATCAAATCACCCTCCAAATCCTGAACAAACTGACCACTTTTCTTATACAAGCGTTTCATAGATTTATCTGGCTTCCGAGAAACAAAATGTTCAAGGAATGGGAATCCACATTGGACTTATCTTCAAGTGTTGCGACTTCTCCCATTACTTCTAGCCTGCAAGATCGCTCCCGCTCAAGTAAAATTCATCACTATATCAGCGATATACCCATGGACGAGTTCAACAATCCTATTGAGAGCTCCGCCTCATGTGACCTTTGCGCTTTATCTCGATGGAAAGACAGGATACACAGGGTTATTAAGGAGGGACATAGAGTAGGTGATATTGTGGTTAGAAAGGTTGGTAAATTAGCTAAATTAACGGAGGGTATGTATAACAGCACTTTGTACGAACAATTGGATTTAAAGTTAGATTTACAAGACAATTTATTAAGTAGATTAGTTAGTCATTTTGATTCATCACAGGTACAAGGTCGGGAAGTTTAGATAATGATTAAGGACAGTCATTGGTAACAAGCCTCCCTTATGAATCTTCTCTTCGCGTGACAAGTTATGCTTNATTAACGGAGGGTATGTATAACAGCACTTTGTACGAACAATTGGATTTAAAGTTAGATTTACAAGACAATTTATTAAGTAGATTAGTTAGTCATTTTGATTCATCACAGGTACAAGGTCGGGAAGTTTAGATAATGATTAAGGACAGTCATTGGTAACAAGCCTCCCTTATGAATCTTCTCTTCGCGTGACAAGTTATGCTTTTCTGTTACAGAAGGTATATTCATGATTTATCTTTCGTAATTATGTATTCTTTTTAGAACTTCAATAATTATAATAAACTCGATTAACTTGTCTTAAAAAAAAATAAAATAAAATAAAAAAAGAAAGTGCGTGTATAATAAATCATGTCATATCAACAAAATAAATATAATTAGTGCATATATACAGCTAATCAAAATTTAATTATTATCACGTGATATAAGGGGGGATGCGTTGCAACGCCCTCATGTAAAATTATTATTTCCTATATATTATATAGTAAGATTTTTATTTTATAATCATATATATATAGTATATTTTATATATAATTTATCTAAAATTTTTTTTTTGTAAAAAACTTTTTAATACAAAATATATTAAAAATATTAATAATAGTAATTATTTAAAATTATAATTTTTTTTTAAAAAAAACTTATATTTTAACAAAAAAAAATAGAAAATTTATGAAAATTTTATTATATATTAGAATATTTTTTTGTATTATTTGAATAAATAGTTTAACACATTAATATATTACTATTTAAAGAATTTTCATAATTAGTATTACTTGATTTAAGGTATAAATTTATAATATTTTGCTTTTATATTATACTTTTTATAATTTCATATCTAATATAATTGCTAGTAATTATAAAAAAAAAATTTTTTATATGATTACTATTTAATTAAACCAGTAATTTGATATAATAGTAATTATAAAACATTTGTAATTATAAAAAAAATTTTTTATATATAATAAGATTAGGATTAATAAATGATATGATGATATAATTAAAGAAAATTGTAATTATAAAAGAAATAATTATATGAAAGAATAATTGTATATTCAATAAATATATTTTTTTTATTTATTTATCTTTATTATATAAGTTTAATTTATTTGAGAAATCTAATTTAATTTTACAAAAAAAAAAAAGAAAAAAAATATTAGAATATTTTAACATAAAGATAAGCTTTTGTTGAACGTTTTTTTTTAAAATAGAATTTTTTTGTGTCAATCATTTGTTGATCATTGTCAAATTTTCAAATTCCGGCAAGAATTTTCAAAAATTTTCTATTGACAATCATTTCTTAATTTACTATTGATTTACATCCA
>QKYT01000127.1:15873-42363 GCA_003550305.1 Glomus cerebriforme | reverse complement strand
GCATCCATCTGAGTATACTAGAATAGTGCATAATTATGAAGATACTTTACCTACGTACAAATTATTTATTGATTTGTACTATGATGATTTTGGTATATTTAGAAATGTATATCATTCTCTTGGAGAAGTATATATACAGTTTAGTAATATGCTATTGTTAATGTGTCAATACTAAAAAATTATTTTATTCTTGAGTTTGTTCCCTTTGGTGATAGTTTTAGTGATTTTATTATACCATTTATCAATGAGATAAAACAATTAGAATAAGGAAAAATTTTTAAAATAAATAGACAACATTCATTAATTATAGTAAGTATTAGACAAATCATAGTAGATCTCTTATAAGGTAATCACTTAGCAGGTATTAAATGTCATGATGCAATAAAAGGCTATTGTTCTTATCAAGGGACTAGAGATATTTTTACTAATTCAAATTTAGATATAGCTGCAATATCACACTATCATCATATTATAGAAACTCAATTTGAAGAAATAAATTTAGCAATAAATCAAAAAGGTACTGTTACAAATTATGGACTTCATATAAAAAAGCTAATACTAGATCTTTTAATAAGAGAATGACATTTGCAGACACTATAGGATATTTATTACTTAACTGCTAAAAAAATTCAAAAATTACTAAATATAACTATAAATCTTTTTTCTCAAGAAGGTATAAATGATTTTTTGGAATCATGAAAATATTTTGAATATTCTAAAAAATAGCATAAATTATCAAATCCAGTAAAGTATTATGATAGCTTTATAATGTCTGACTGTTTAAGGTTAATTATGATAATGCCATTTATTTTAAATTGATTTTTGTAACCATCATTTATTAAAAGTTCAAATCTTATTACAATTCAATAAAAATGCAACATTAATTAGGCTAGTATAACCACTAAAATTATTATTAATTGTTGGAAGATAGTAGCAGAAACAATGATTTTGGTTTTCAAAAAATCTTTTAATGAAAATGATTATGTAGTATTATAACAAAGCTTAAAAAGCGAAATGATGATACTTTCACAGGTAATTAATAATCTACAATATATATAACAAAACTAAATATTTATTTTACTATTTTATTTGTAAACATTTGAAGAGTTTAATAATTTATCAAACTTACATGAAATTTTTATCTAGTCAAAAATGCAAAAACTTTTGTAACATTAATTAATTCTACTATAGGTATTAAAATAATGCTATATAAAATTTTTAAAAAAATAGTATCAAAAATGAATAAAAAAAAAAATATTGAATTAGATTTAATGAAATGATATACAACTCTCTTTATATTATGATATTTAATTGATGGAGGTGTTGATCCAAGAATATCTAGATCTTGTGAAGGGTTTACAAATTTATTAGCTAATTTTGCATGAATAGTAAAAGACTGGTTTATTATTGAAGAACTACCAGATTATAATGATATTAAAATAAAAGGTTTGTTATTTGATTGTGTTTTATAGATTTCTTATATACTTATTTTATTCTATTATATAGTATATACAAATTCCAAAAATATTACAAAATTATCTCTTAAACAATGTATATCAATATAAAAACTAAAAAATATTTCTGTAAATCTATATGATGCTATATTCTAATCTGAATTAATGTTATCATATTCAGATATGGGATTTAATACAGCTTTGGTATATGATAAAATCTTCATTTATGAACTTGTAACATATTTCTATAAAGATGAACATGATACTTTTACTAAGAATTATTTACACATTAGAGATATTATTATGATGCAAATACAAGATTATAATGAAAGTTATACTATTATTAAATCATATGCATTTATTATTGTAAAATGATTTGAAGAGACTAATAAGATTAAACTTGGCTATCCAATATATAGAATACAAACAGATAATAGGTGGTGACTAGAGGTTAAAACTGATTAACTAGATTTAACCAATTCAAATCAGATTTAACTCAAACCAGTTTTATAAAATCCAGTTGCAACCAGTTTGCACATCTGAACTGTTATATAATTGTATATAATTAAGCTAAGTGTAACTGCAGTTATTGTTATATGAAAATAAATGTAACTTAAAAAAATATGCATTTTTAATCAAAAAAAATCCGTATTTTTTAATACATCAATAAAATATATTATATTATTTTTTTTTAGACTAAAATTTTATATTATTTATTAATTTATAATATGTTCATTACAATTCGCTAAATATTTTAATAATATTTATTAATAAAAGTTGACAATTTTTACAAATTGTAATCAACATGCTATCACGTGATTAATTCAGTTTTCTGTAATTAATATTATTTCTTAAAAAAATAAAAAAAATTGTAACGAAAAAAACCTTAAAGCTAACATTAGTGTTTACAAAAATCGATTAGATTGAATCTAACTATCATAACTATCAAAAGTTCTTATTTCTAAAAAAATAAAAAGAAAAAATTAGGTTTCTTTTTTTAAATCATTAATAAAAAAAAATCCACATACTCTTCTATTTACTTCAAAGGAATTTGTTATCTCAGAAAGATTTTCTATAAAAAAAAAAAATAGAAAGGATTAATTTCTTTTTTGTAAAATAGTACATTTAATTTCCTTCTTTCCATTTTACCTTCAAGGAACCCAATATTTTAAACAATCTGAATTCCTAAAAAAAAAAAAAAAAAAAGTAAACTATTAGTTTCTTTAAGTATTAGTAGAAATAATTTTTAAGTTCAGTACTAAAGGTTAATTTTGTTATTGCATATTCAAGGGCTGTTCCTTTTTTTGCTAGAGCATTCACTAAATTATTGCATTGATTATGAGAATGTGCTTTAACTTTAGAAAAAGTAGCCATTAAGTTGTTACTTTAATAAAGTAATATATTCTTCTTTTCCAAATATCTCTAAAAAACACCCAAGTATTCTAGAAGGTTCCTATAAAAAAAAAAAATAAAAAAGAAATATTTGTAAAGTTTTAGGATTAAATAAAAATATCATAAGATTACATCTCACCTATATTAACTTTTAAAGACTGTTTCTAAGCATTTCAATAGGTCTCTACAAAAAAAAAGGAACGTTAGTAATGTCTACTAATGTTCCAGAAATAAAAAAAATTTTTCTCACTGACTCTAATTACCTTTTGAAGTATTCAAGATGGTTTCTATAAAAAAAAAAAAAAATAAAATAAATGTTACTAACTTTTAATTTTAGCAATGATTTACTAATTTTTTTTAGTTTTTAGTTTTTTTTTTATAAAGATTTATTTTATTTTATTAGTATTTTTTAATAAAGATTCAAATTTGGTTTAATTTTTAGTTTTTTATATATGTTTAATAAAAGTTCATGTCTTTATTTTCTTAATATCTAAATAATTAGCCAGATTATTTAATAGTTGTCATTTAGATAATTTAATGGAATTTAATAATATGAAAATAAAATACTTAATCCAGAATCTGTGTAATAATCAGAGAAATTTACTCATCATAATCTGTATTTTTCACAGTATTCGTTATTTTTTTTTTTAGACATTTTTTCGTGCCTCTACGTTAAAAGGAAGTCAGATTCTAAGCTAATCTGAGTATTCAATTTCAATAATGTAAAATTTCAATTTTATATTTCTTTCAAATTTTTTTGATATATTTATTATAAAAATTATTTTTATTTATTATTTCATGTTATTTCACATTTTATTAACGGACATTTTTGCCATTTTTTGACGATGCTATGCAGAATAATGAGAAATCCAGTCCTGGATAGTTTGTAATTTTGGAATCTTGTCTTCACCCAGTTCTCCTTCCTCAACTTTTCTTTTTAGACTTTCTAACATGGTAGTAGTAGTGTATTTTTTACTTTTATCAATATTACCTTCTAAAAAGTATTCCTCTAAAAATTTTCATGCTTTTTTAGAAATATGCTTTCCACTTCCTCTTTTACCATATTTTTGTTTGCTTTTTAGCATCCATCCAGACTCTAGTGGAAAATCTTGTAAGGAATTCCTATTGAAAGGTAAGTTACTTAAATCGCTATTGTACATTTTTAAACAAATTTATTTACCATATAATATTTGTTTCTTCTTTTTTTTCTGAAGCATTTTTGAATAAAATAAAAATAGGATTAGTGACATTTTTTGAAATTTTTTATAATTTTTTTTCTTTACCTTATATTATTTCTATATTGTTGGTTAAGGCAAGTTCTAATTCTTTAATCAACTCGTCTCTTTTAGCAGTTTTGTCAACATTTATTTTTCATTTTGTCAGTTCTAATAATAGTTATTCTTTTGTCAATCTTCTAGGATCAATACCTAAATTGAAAATTTTGAAAATAAAGTGGTAATTAGATATAATATATAAAAAGTGATGAGAATAGAATAGGTAGATGATAAAAGTAGTAGGATGAGAGTGGTTGATAAATGATAACAGTAATAGAATAAGGAATAGGATAATAGAGTAAAGGTAGATGATGATGAAGGTAACAGAATAAGGAATAGGATAATAGGGTAAAAGCGGATGATGATGAAGGTAATAGAATAAGGAATAGGGTAATAAGGTAAAGACGAATAGGGTAAAGGCAGATAATGAAGGTAACAGAATAAGGAATAGGTTAATAGGTTAAAGGCGGATGATGATGAAGGTAATAGGATAAATATTTTGTCACCTGATGTATTTGGCATAGCAATAATCCATTGACTCTTTGGAACTGTATGAGCTAATACCGTAAGTTTTGGAAGTTTAATATTGTTTTTTTGCAAATTAGCTATCTTTGCTGACGAAAACTTTGTCCACTCTCCAATATTAGGAATTTCTCGATCAAGAATATAACCTTTCATTAATCCATTTTCTGGCCAAGTCTATTCAAATAAATTAGAATTACCAGGAAGTGTATTTTTTGCTTTTTTACGGTCTAAACAATAAAGTAGATCAATATTAGATATTTATTTATATTTATTTCTTAATTTTAGATTTACCTTTTGTTCGATCTGGCTCTAAATGTGCAACAGATGTCCCTTGAATATCTCTAATTACAGTTTCAATGTCAGTTCCTTCCATTATATCCAATCCAAGATGTACATAGTGTTTAATTGCATGTGTGATCTATTGAAATTTGAAATTATAATTAGATGCTTATAATAAATAGGTAAAATATTTTTTTTTATACTTGGGCATGGTGGCTATCAATTATTGTTTTCGCCTTCCCTACTTCTAAAAATATCCATTTCTTTATATTTATTTAATACCATTCTAACCAATATCTTAATATCATCATCAAATCTGTATTGTGGTAGTGTAGACTATTATCTGAAATGATTATGACCCACTTTGGTTTATTTTCTAATGATTCAATCACAGCATGGAGTGAGCAAGCTGTAAACTAGAAGTCTTGACGTGCATCCATTGACTAATGATCATATGCATGAATTTCAAGTTTTTGAGATTCTAGCTTTTAGTATACATGAGAATTGAATGTAGTGTCCAGCCTTTTTTTCCAAAGAATTCTGCTTTTATTTCTCTAGAGCTTTTTGAAAGTACTTTCATTTTGTAATCAATGACTAATATAGCTCCATTTTCATCTAATTCAAGTAAATTAGCGTTGAATTGGACGTTCAAATAAACTTTACGGGCTTGATGAGCAAGGAAATATAATAGGTGATTCTGATATTCATCAAGATCTTCATGCAAGTCTGCAGAAAGCTGATCTTTGAAACATTTAAAAAGGTAAATAATTTTGCACATTCTTGGGATGCATGTGTATGTTGTTCTTCATAAACTCCAAATGCCCATAGTAAATAATAACTAATACACGAATTATGCTTTGTTATCCCTTTATCACTGATAATTAGATTTTTTTCATAATTCCGCTTTAAAAATCATTGTAATTTTTCCAAATTATCTATTATTATAGTTTGTGAGGAATTTGCAATGAGGCCATGCTGCTCACAGAATGGTCTCATCACAAACTCTTTACACAGATAAGATTATTCTTTTTCTAAAATAATAAATAGTCTGATATCAAAAAATATGTACTGTATATAAAAATAACTTTATTGGTTATGTTTTTTTTACCTTTTTTGAAATGTTCATAATTTCATAATTTTATTTTCAATAAGTTTTCTTATATCATCAAATATCTCATACCCATAACGACTACATGTTGAACAAAGACCACCTAGATCTTCTCTATATATATATTCATTTTCTTGTAATTTAGTCATAAAAGTTGTTCAACGAATTCCATCATGAAATTCAGCATGAAATTTTTTCCAAAGTGTTTATTTTGTATCACGAAGGTATTTAACTGGTGCGCCAGTTTTATTATCTGTTTTATACGAACTCATGATTACATGTGCTTTGTCATTAATAAAATTTTCAAATTCTTGTATTTTTTTAATAGATAGCTTTTCACGTATAAAAGAAGGTTTTTTCATTGAAGAATTGCCAGGTCCATATAAATGACAGTGTTTACGTGCTCTTGATATCAAATCATTTGAAACCTTAATTTAATGATAATTACAAAAATTAACACTAATTATTATTATTAGTAATTACCGATAAATGTTTTTGCAAATCATCATACTTGAAATCATCTGCTATTATAGATAGTATCCGTTGCTTTCCATCAACTCCTTTTTTATTGATTATCAAACTTTTTTGAAAACAATTCCAAAAATTTTCAGATGAATCATAAAAATCTAATGGATATTCTAACAAAAATCCAAGTTCATATAATTGTTTCAATGCATTCTGTTCGATAGTAGGATGTGATAATCTAGTCCAAAATTCGTACTAAAATACAATAAATCATTTTAATTAGAATTTTTTTTTATTTTGAAATGATTTTTTTTATTTTTATTTTTTTTTTTACCTTTGATTCCTGTTTTAAAAATATAATATTATGGCATCCTATATTGCGAAGCATTATTCTCCATGCATTTAATTCACGTTCACTTATCACTGGTCAAAAACTGATCTATTTTACAGATATCTTACAGATATCTTATAAATATCGGGTACCCAAAATGCGTAAATTCTGCTATACATCGGGTACCCAATATGTATACTATAGAATTAAAAAAAATACAATTTATTAATTATCTCGCTATCTAGTGATTATAAAAAGATAAAATATAGCTCATTCGATTCGCCTCACTGAGACGTATCGAATGGTACTAATTTCGCATTTCTAGGTGCGATAGATGTCGAGATATTCGATAAATCGTAAAAAAACAAATAAAAAATGCCGATTTGTCAAATATCTCGACATCTATCGCACCTAGAAATGCGAAATTAGTACCATTCGATACGTCTCAGTGAGACGAATCGAATGAGCTATATTTCATCTTTTTATGATCACTAGATAGCGAGATAATTAATAAATTGTATTTTTTTTAATTCTATAGTATACATATTGGGTACCCGATGTATAGCAGAATTTACGCATTTTGGGTACCCGATATTTATAAGATATCTGTAAGATATCTGTAAAATAGATCAGTTTTTGACCAGTATTAATTGATAATTTGTAGGATATAACAGTTTTAGATTGCTATATAATTCAATTATTATTCCCTGCTCCTGCCATTTTCTTAAAAAATTGCGCCAATTCACATGAATGCTAGTTCGTCATTTAAGATGATATAAAAAAACTTTTTCTATAATATCATTATTCCATTCACTTAATGAGCAAGAAGGTGTATTATAGATCAATTTTTGTGTCAAATGATTTTTAATTCCATACAATGTTCTCCCAGTAAGTTTTATTAATTCAACCAATTTAGCAGTTCATTTTTGTTCACTACTTTCATAATATATTTTTTCAATTTTTGTTTTTTGTATAATAGTTACTTTACATAATTCTTCTTCAAATTCTTAAATAAATAAACAACGTTATTTTTCTAATTAAAATGCAAAACTTGATTTAAACCCGACTCCAGCATATTTCCGTTCATTATTCTTAGATTTTGTGATTCCAAACACAAAAATATGTACTAGCTCAAGGTTAACAAAATATGGATGAAATAGAACTCCTTCCAGTAGTTTTTCATAGATAGCTGGTTTCTCAAATCCCATTATTTAGGGGCCAGAAAATCTGGTTTTATTGTGAAACATTTTCTGATAGATGGTAGATATTGCATTTGTACTAAAATTACTTGGTTCCTCAGTATAAAATTTTTCACAGTCACAAAGATATCCCGAGCATTCAGAATTTTCTTTATTACCCTTTACAACTGTTACAACAAAATTATACCCTTTTAAAAAGATCATTGTCTTCGTATGCAAACGAATTGAAACCAAAAATTCTGTTTTCTTATTACAAGTTATCCACCAATTGCATGAAAAATGTCCAAAATGCAATTTTGCAACAATAACTCCCTCTGAAATTAAGGAAACATCATAGTCTTTATGGTTACTCATTTATAACAGTGATTAATTAGTACAGTTGGGTATAGCAAGAGAGATTCTTTCATTTTTTTATTTCATATATAAAATGATATATATAATTATCCCTGATCGACATTAATTAAAATTGACAATTTTTTCCAATTGTTACATGGATCATGAATTAATTTTCCTATTCTTCCATTCTACTAACTATCTATATATTTAATTTAATTAAAAAAATAAACTAAACTAATATAATATATATATATAACAATATAATTAAAATTAACAATAAATAATTTAAATTAAAAATAAAATTCTATATTTTATTTAAATTAAAAAATTCAAAGTAAAATTTATTTTTATTTATTTAAATATTTAAAAATATTCAATTCGGACATCCGGTTTAAACACAAATCAGTTTTTGTAATTTAAAACCAATTGATTTGAATTATAAGAAAACTGGTTAGAACTGGATCTAAAACCAGTTTAGTGTATTCAGTTCTAACCTCTAGTAGTGACATGTTTTTTTATTATTTACAATAGATTTAGTTAATAATGCACATTTTATTCATAATTATGATAATAATTGTACAATATTTCATAATTTACTAAATACTAATTATATAAAAAATATATATTATTTTATGGCTATTTAAAAGTAACATAAATAAATTAAAAATGTTGTTTTAGTATTTAGATAATTTTATATTGAAATTTTGGTGATTCTAATATAATGTCTTTAAAATTCCTACAATGCATTACAATATAGTTAAATATTTGCAGTATTTTTACTGCTACTTAATATTAATTATCTCATGACATACCATTATAGAAATATGGGCTGTTACTAGATTAATACTGTATTGACATCATATCAGCATCAGATTAATATCGCAATAAATTTTATTGTTTCTGCAAAGTATCTCAAATCAACCTACTAAATAATTGCTAATAGTTCAAAGCTACATTATAAAAATATTTTATTTTGAGCTTTGAAGTCTAATAAAATCCTAAGGTAGATTTATTTTTTCTGAATAAGAGTACAGTAGTTATTTTTGAAGATATATGTGCTGATCTGAAGAAAGTGCAAAAGAAAATTATTCCTTATTTCATTGAAGAACGCCATTATAACATCAGTTCAATATATATATCCCAGAATTATTTTGATTGTCCAAAGATAATATGAAAAAATCTCACACATATCTGTTTATTTAACGGGTTATGCATCATAAATAAACTAATCAGAATTGTGCATTAATATGCAAATGACTAGTATAGTATGATTAAAATTATTAACAAGTATTTATGTAAGCAAAAATTCATTATTTTTAATTTAACTGTATCCTATGAGCATTTACATAGGATATGTGTTAGTTGGGATATGTCAGTTATTAGTGAAAGTCTAACTTTATAGATACCAGTTCTTTTTTCGCCTTCTGTACCTGCATCTTTAAATCCTCGATCTTATAGTGTATTTTTTTATTTGCATTAATCTGTTCTTTATATTACTTTTCTACATCTTGCATAAACTTCTCGAAAGTTCTTCTATTATAATTAAGAAGATACTGTGATAGTACTTTAGGCTCATTCATAATCCAGTAATTATTCTTTTCTTCATGACCACAAGCAATTTTATCAGTTTGGATTCCACTATTTGTAACATGTAGAAATAGATTCTAATAGAATAGGATCTTTAGAATGGTGCAAGAATCTTTGGCAAGCTCTCTTAATAAGACTTTTAAGTAGTCTATCAATAATATATTTATAGTCAGAATGGAATATTTTATTAGGTATAGTTTTGTGCAAAAAAAAGTTTACATGCCTATAGGCCATAGCATTAAAAGCTTTTATTTTATTAATAAATTTACACATCAATATTATAATACATCTGAAAGATCGGCTAGAAATATTAACTTTGTGACTGAAAAATATGTAACTTTGATTGTTAACAGTTTTTATCATATGATACAGATATTAAATTTTTTATTAATTTATTTTGCAATTGCTTATCTTTCAATTTTACAACTCTAACCTTAAGCTTAATATTTTTGGCCTTAATTTTATTGTTCTCAACCTCAAGCTCACTATAATCAAAGATATAGGATAGATTACATGAAGATTACTATTAGTTATAATATTTGTAGTATGAAAATTAACATTTATATTTTAAATAGTTTTATATTTAATTTATATTTTAGATAGTTCATAGTTTAGTTTAGTAATACGAGATTAGAGGTAACTTAACACATGATTGGAATGGTAGAGTAAATGTGGCAAAGTAAAGGTGATGGAGTAAATGATCAACAGTGACATCATAGGAGGCAAAGTAAATGATCGACAAAATAGATAATTATAAGATCTACATGATTAATTATGAGTTATTATAAATTATTTAATGAAGGAGTACAATTACATCATTGTGAAATAATTTATAGTATCACAAGTAATTTAGGAATAAGAGAAAGAAAGAATGAATGAATGAATGAAAGAAATCAAGTATTACAAATAGTTAGTGAAACATAATTTAGTGAAACATCAAAATATATAAAACCAGAAGGATTTATTATTTATTAAAATTTTTAGCTTTTGCTCAATACGCTTTTTGCTCAATAATGAAAATAAAAATAAAAATATTAATTATTAAAAGTTATTTCAAATATGCTTATGTTTCATCTGAGATTTAATTAATATTGAATATTAAAGTTCAGAAGTGCATTAAGGAAAATTATCCTATTTGAATCATTTAATGTAAGATTGTTTAATATAAGGAAAACTATTGAAGTTTGAAAGTTAAAATTTGAGATAAAAAAAGTAAGATTTATAGAAGTTAAACCAAGCATATAAATGAACTGAATGTTAATTTTAGTGAGAACGGGTAGTAGACGTCCATTACAATTTGGTACATGCTTTGAGAAAGAAAATGATTCTTAGTGAATCATTCTACTGTCTTCATATAGCTAGGTATCTTTGTGGTATTTCTTAAGAATCTAAACTTGGGAGATAAAAGAATTTGAAATCATGAAAATAAAAGAAAAAGGTCTTAAAGTACCTATAAACTGAATGAAATGGGATTGAGTAAGATTTATCCAAAAATATTGAAATAGTGATAAATGAGCTTAGTGCTTTTATGAAAAACTTTAAAAATAAAGAAATAAATTAATCATAAAAAAAATAGCTAAAAAGCTTATATATTATATAAAATTTGACAAGCGATTAACTTATATTATAAAGTCATAAATATAAAAATAAAACTGTATTAGGATTTCACAGTTGGAATAAGAAAATCATTGGCTAAAGAGCTTATATACTGCAAAAGTTTAACTAGCGATTAGTTTACGTTATAAAGTCATAAAAGTAAAAGTTATAAATAAGTTTAATAGTGGCGTGAGCAAAGAGTTGTAAAGTCATAAAAGAAATTGTAAGAGTTATAAATAAGTTTGATAGAATTAGAAGTGAAAAGTTATGAAAAGTTATGAAAAGTTATAAATAGATTTGGCAGAACTATGAGTAAAAGTTGTAAATTTAAAGAGAGATTAATAATTATGAGAAATGAGTAATATAATAAAAAAATTATCGGTAAATAATTTGAGAATAAGATGTAAAAGGAAATTAATATAATAAAAGAAATTGTAAGAAAATTATAAAAATAAATAAAGAAAATAAAGTTATTAAAAGAAATTAATATTGTGATAAGAGAGAGTTTAAGATATAATATATGATAACTGTGTGTTGTCGGTATAGTGGTAAGTAATTAAGAAATTAAACTGATGATCGTTAGTTTAATTACAGGAGTAAGCAAATGAAATAATAATTATATTGCAGCAAATTATGTAAGTAATATAAAGTGCAGTAAGAAGAATGAAAATGTTATACAAATCATGTGAGTAATACAAATCATATGAAGTAACACAAGGCACAGTAAAAGAAAGTTATGAAAGAAAATAGAGAAATTAAATAATGTAAGTAGAAAGATAATTGAAAAAAGACAAGTAAAATTCAAAAAAATAAAGGATTTGAGAATATAGAAAATAGGAAATTAAGGGATTGATAATGTAATTAAAGAAAGATAAAAGAAAATGAAGAATGAAAAGATCATATGAAAGGAAAAACATGTGACCAAAAAATGAAATTTATATAAAGATGCTGTAGGAAATTTCCCATAATGATAAAAAAAAAAAGAAATATAATAATAAAACGTGAAAGCAAAAACAAATTTGAAAGTAAAAATTGACATAACATTAATTAAAGGAAATAAGGATTATATCGAGACAATAGATCATATAATTGATTTAGAAACTGAATGGGAGATTGAAAGATATATGGAATTAAAAAACAGTATGAAAGCATTTGTAAAAGCAATGTTAAAGAAACAAAAGAATGGAATGGAGAATAAAGAAAGAATTAAAGAAATACCAATTATTGATAATATGAAAAATAGTGAAGAAAATCAAAATAAATCAAAAAGAAAAAGAAATGAGAATGAAGAACCTAGGCAAAACAAGAGAATACGAAAAGAAACAAAAGGATTTAAAAGAATATAGAAAGAATTAAGTCAAGAAGGAGAAGAAATTAGAATAGAAGTAGAAGAAGAATTGAGTTATCAAAAAAGAATTTATATATTAACAAGAGAATTATTAAATGGGAAAAAGAATACTATAAGAAATTGGTATGGAATAGAAAAAATCTTTAAAGAAGAAATAGAAGAGATGAAAGAATAGGAAGAAACTAAAAGAATTAGAAAGAAAAGAGGAGGAATAATAGAATATATAGCAAGAAAACTAGTATATAATGAAATAATAATAAAAGTAAATGAAGTAAAAACAAAAGATAAAGTATAGTTACGGAAAGCAGTGAAAGATAGAATTAAAAGAGCAGAGAAAGTGTATAATATATTTAGTAAGGTAGGGAAAAAGAATATAAGAAAAATGGTATTAATCACAGCATCAGATTTTGATAAGTTAATGAAGGAGGAAATAGAAAAGATAGTGAAACATTTTAAGAGAAAAAGAATGAAAATAATAGATTAAAGAAAATGGTAATGACTGAAGTAATATTTAACTAAGGAATAGTAAGAAAATTACAAATGAGTTTGATAGTATTATGAGAAAAGTTATAAGGAAGGAGAGATTAGTGGTTAAAAGAAATTAATGTTGTAAAAGGAATTGTAAAGAGATAAAAGAAATAACATGTTTAAAATTAAAATTAAAAAAAAAAAAGAGCAAAATTTGCATTGAGAAAGGAATGTAGGGTGTATTTATACTTTTAAAAGTTGTATAAAAAAAGATAAATAGAGAATATTATGTTATAAATAATAGAATATTATAAAATAGTAAAATATAATAAAGATATGAAAAGAAATTATACATATGAAATTGTCAATAAATAAAAGAAATAAAAAAAATTATATTAAAATAAAAATAAATGAAAGAAGTAATAAATGAATAATTGTTATATGAACAGAAAATATAAATAAACTGAAGAATACAAAATGAAATCATATTGCAAGCAAATAAGTAAAATAGAATATTTAAGAGGAGTTAAAAGTTTGAAGCTTGGCAAAAGTTTATGGTAATAAAAGAATGGTAAAAAGTTATATAAACCAAGAAAAGATGAGCATTACCAGAAAGTACATGTAAAAAGCAAACAAGTAGTAACAGAGAGACCTTAGCAGATAATAATAAAAGATAAAATAATAGATCCTTTATGTACAATATGTTATCCAGTAGTAATAAAACTAAGGGCAGATTTTTGGAATTTTTGGAAATGGTATAAAAAGAACGGATTATTTAAAAAAAGATAATAGAAAGATTTAAAAAGAGAAGATTTGCAAAAGAAGGTTTAAGTATAGAAAAAATGAATAAGAAAATAGTCAATTTCTTTTAGATAATAACGAATCTAGAAGAAGAAATAAAAATTGGAAAAATGGAATTAAAAGAAACATTTGGCAAATTATGGATACAAACAGATGGATTTAAAGAAGATGTGATAGGAATGGATAAAGAATTAAGTGATTTTATGTCAAATGATAAAATGAAAGTTAATTTAATAATATCAAACGTATCAGAAAATATTGATGGTATAGGAGAATCAAAAGAATTTAAAATATTTTAGGAAATTTATAAAAAAAGAATAAAAAATGTAAAAAGTTTCACAAAAGAAACAGTAAAAACTTTTGAAGAAGTAATAAGGAAGGACTTAGAAAGCGTAATAAAAGAAGATGATGATGATAAGGAAACAGAGAAAATAAGTCAACAAATGTTAAAGTTAGTTAGAGATAGAAGTTAGAACTGGATTTAAAAAATAAATCCAGTTTTATTTTAACTTATAATATATCCGGTTCTTTCAAATTCTTTGGATTTATATTTAGTTTTATTCAGTTTTCCTTTAGTTATCCAGATATAATAAATCTGGTTTCCTTCGTTCCATCCAGATTTATTATATTTGGTTTCCTTCGATATTCAGATTTAAATCTGAATTGAAGAAAATTGGATTTAAATCTGAATGTTGGATATCAGTTCTAACCACTAGTTAGAGGAATAAATTATCATAGAATAAAACCAAAATGGCAAGAGACAATGATAATAATCGTTAAAATAGCAGAAGATAGTAATAAGTTTACAATAACAATGGAGGAAATAGAGGAGAAAAAGATTAAGAATTTAAAACTAATAGAAATATTTTGGATGTGATACCAGAAAATAGTACCAGAAGCAGTATCATATAGTGACAAAGTTGAAGAAAAATTAAATGAATTGTTAAATCTAGAGTTTACGAACATGAGAAATAAAAAAGTACAGAAATGTTGGGATAAGATTTTAAAAGGAATAACGTATAATTTAGATGAAAGATAAAAACTAGATTTAGAATGGATAAAAGGAAAAATAATGACTATGTTTTTAGTAGCAGATGGATTCAAGGGAAATTTAAGTTATAATGAAATCAAGTTCTGAAGGAATAAGTCTACCAGAAGTAGAATTACCAAAAGAAGAAACAGGAGAATCAAGTAAAAAGAAAAAAAAAGAAGGATATTTGGAATGTCCAGGATACAGTTGTAGTGAATACGCATATTTTGGAATGTCAAAATATTTTCAAGGAAAAATGACTCAAAAAAAGAAATATGTAAAATGTGATTAAAAAATACCAAGAGTTGATGGAAAAACAAGACAAGCAACAGAAGAACATTATGAAGAATGCCATTTAGAAAGAAGAATATTTGAAGGATATGAGATATATAAGAAACCATGAAAAGAATATAAATGTTTATGTAGAGAACATGGAGAAGAATGTATAAAAGCAGAATGTATATGAGTGACAAAAGATGAATATGAAAAATTTAGTAAAAAGAGTAATCATTTAAGAAAGAAGTAAGAGGAAAAGAATATTTTTGGAATGAGAAAATAAAAGTAATTAATTATCACAGAAGATATAGATGAATGGATAAAAGAAAGTATAGAAAGTTTGGAAATAAAAGATAAAGAAGAGAATTTAGAATGTGAAATATGTGAAAATAAAGGATATAATGAAGAAAATTGTGCAGAAAAAAAAGAAAGAAGATTTCAAGAAAAAAGGGAAACAGATTGGAATGAAAACATTAAGAATATAAATGAAAATGAAATTGAAGATGAATTACAAAATGTTATAAATATAGGAGGTTTTAGTTCAAATAAAAATTCAGATTTGAACAGTTTATCATTAAATTTTGAAAACTCTGATACCGAAAGTAAATTATCTAACTACAATTTACAAAATTTATTTCAAGAAAATATGGCTAATGCAAATCAAATGCAAGCAGTATTAGGAAAGAGATAAGAATCTGCATTAGAAATCAATTTGGGAATGACTTAGGAGCAGACTTAAATAATGCAAATCCTAATTTAATCAATAACGTATTAGGGAATATAAATACCACAAGAGGGTTAGTAGTTGAATTTCCTTTGTTTGAAGAATCAGAAAATGAAGATGCAGCAGAATAGGTAAAAAGATTTACTGAGGCTTATATCACAAATGCTTTAGCAGATGATAATGTTAATAGGTTTAGAATAGCAAAAGGATGTTTAGTAGAAATAGTTAGAGATTGGTTAAGAACTGAAGGAGTAAATATTGACAATTGGGGTGGTGGAAATAATGATACTAGTTTGGATAGAAGGATAGTTACAAAATATGCAAGTGATAAAATAAAAGAAAGATGGCAGGATGAATTAGAAAATATCAAACAAGGAGAAAGAGAAAGTGTTACAAATTATGTAATCAGGTTTAAAAATATGGTAAAGAAAGCAGAAGAAAATGCAGCAGTACCAGTAGGATCACAAAAGAGAATATTTATGAAAAGCTTATCATTAGAATTCATTAAAGATGTGTATGCTTCAAAACTGGCAAATTTAAATGATATGATAGCAGCAGCAAGAAATCAAGAAACTGGTATGAAAGCCTTAGCAGCAAGATTCAGTGGTAAAGAATTTATTGAAAAAAAGAGAATGGATGAAATTTTAAAAGAAAATACAGATAAATATAAGAAAATAAATTCAATTGCTAAAGAATTACAGAATAAAGAAGTTAAAAATGATGAAATGGATGACTTAATTAAAAAAATGGAAAAGATGGAAGCACATATGATGAGAATAAATAAGAGAAATAAAAAACTAATGAGAAATAATAATGTTGATTGAAGTAAAATAACTTGTTTTAAATGTGAAAAATAAGAACATACTTTAAAGATTTGTAAAGAGAATCAAAGGGAAACAAATAGAAGAAATAACCAAGTTAATTATCTTGATGAAGAAGATTATGAGCAAAGATATAATATGTATAATATGGAATATGAAGACAGTGAATATGATGAATATGATAAATACAAATATGATGAGTATGATGCTTATGAAATGGAAGATGAAGGTTATGTTGAAGAAAATGACATGTATTCAGCATTACTTAGGAGAAGTGAAAGAAATAAAGATAAAGTCATGAATGATGAAAGGAAGAGAAGAAGGAATGCGTAATGGTAACAAAAACAACAAAAAGCTTAAACTGGAAAGAGAAGATTTATACCAGAGCAATTGCAAAAAGCAAAAGAAACTAGAAGAAGAAATAACTTATGTCAGAATTGTGATCAACATGGGCACTTTACTAATGAATGTACAAATGAGAAAGTAAGGTTAAATCGTAAAGTACCAAATACTGAGGAATTTAACCTAGTTAGAGGATTGATGAATGCATAAATTTCTATAATATGGAGATAACTTATAAAGAAAAAACCTAATGTAGCAAAGAAATTAAGGAATGGTTTGAGGTATTGACTATGTTTGGGAGAAGTAAAGAATATTAATCAGAAAAGAAGGTCACAAGCAACAAGATGTAATGTAATTGTTAAAGGAAAAATGATAAGAGCATTAGTGAATACAAGAGTAGGACCTTTAGCAATATCTAATGCATTAAGAAAGGAATTAAGTATTCCAATAATTAAGAAAAGTAATATTATATTTAAGGTTACTTGCCAAAACCTAGGGGTTTAGGTAAGATGGCGTTTTGCCGAAAAGCGAAATTCTGCCGAAACTATATTAAAGTTATATTAAAAAACTGTCAAAACTCTGGAGAAAAGCAAAACTGCCGAAACCTATTATAATTGCTGAAACTGCTGAAACTCTACCGAAACTATAATAAATCTATAGTAAAATTTTGACAAAACTAATTGTAGGATTTTGAAGAGGTTTAGGCAGGCAACTTTAATTATATTAATGATAGCAGATGGTAAAAGCATAGCATCATTAGAAATAGCAGAAATAGAAATAAAGATTGATAGAAATTTAGGAATAACATTAGAAGTTGAAGTAATTGATTCAAAATGAAAAGATTTAATACTAGGAACTGATTTGTTAAAATATGGAATAATAGATATGAAAGAAGGAATATTAATCATAAAGTTAGACAATAAGACTTATGAAATACCAATTGATTATAAACATCAGAAAATTTTTTTCAGGGAATATATAACGATATATATCTCTTTATCGTTATTTATCATAATAAAAATATTGATAATTAATGTATTCAGATAAATATCATAATATTATAACGATATTTATTTGAATTGAAATTAATCATAAGGTTAGTTGACAATGCAGTTATTTATCAAAATTAATCATGAGGTTAATTGATGATGCAATTATTTATTGAATATTATTACAATGATAATTGACAATACAGTTATTTATTGAACATTATCACAATGATAATTGACGATGCAGTTATTTATTGAATATTATTACAATGATAATTGATGATACATACACATTTTTTTATACTAACAGTTGTTAAACATATTATCTGTTATATACTGTTGCACAATATCTATATATCAATGCCACTTAATATTTTTTCAATATAATGAATAGTTATAATAAATAGTTATTATATACTATAATTATAATTTTATTTATTTTAAATTTACTTATCTAATAAATATATTAAAATTATAATTAAAATTTTATTAAAATTTATTAAAAATCTTTAAAATCAGATCTGGATTATTATATTGGCCAATATTAAACATAATTCTGGCCAAATTTGAAAATAATTTAAGCCAGAACTGTCTGATTAGTTTCAGAAAATTTTTTCTTTTAAAATATTTTACTACTGATACGTCCTTTTTTTGTCACTATGAATGAACAGAGAAAGCAGCAATGGCTCTTCCCCTATAGGTACTAATAACCTCTACCCATCCATAGAAGAGGAGCTTTTTGCAAGATTAATTTAAAAAAAAAAATTAATTAAAAAAATGAAAAAAAATGAAAAAAGGCTCATTATATACTTTTTTTGTATCATGTGTATTATATGATACAAGCTGCAGTTTATTTTAAAAAAAAACTGCACGCTGCACTTATCAATTAAGCTGCAGTCGCAATTTATTTTAGTCATTTAATTGCTAATCCATATGTGATCAATAGAGTACATATAGTAAATTGCGATGTTATATTTAATAATAAAAAAACTCCTCCAGAAATCTTTTTTTCCTAATGTCAAAATCTCATATTACATCAGAAAAACTTATTGCAACTGGTAGTATTGTATCAGAACTTCATTATGGTCCATATTTATGCGACTGGTGGGTTTTTCCTAATAAAAAAACTCAAGAAAAACAAATATATTACCCTATCCTTTTACATTTAGAACTTAAAATTATAATCCAACTTAATAATAATCCATGCATAGTTCGTAATGTTCATAGTTCATTACAATCTGGATATATTTGTGAAGAAAAGGGACAAAGTAGTGACATTAATACAAGCGCCTCTGCAGCTATTACTTCTGTTTACCAATCTGTTTTTGGCAGTAAAACAAAATATGCAGAACTTTCATATTTAGGTTTAGACCAATCTGAAATAGCTCAAAAGTTATTAGAAGGTGTTACATTTTGCCCTTTTATTATTGAATTAGAAAATATTACAGTATTTGTTAGTTGTCTTGGCAAAATTACAATATCAAATACAAATAAAGTTAGTTATAATTATGCGATATCATTATTTTATAAATACTGGAAGGTACAATCAGTTTTTTATCAATATGTTGATAAAGATTTTTTTTTAATTACAATTTATCAAAACAGTCAAATTGTTGCTGAATATAAAGATATTTCACTCAATTCTGTTTGAAATAAAACTGGAGTTTTGAAATCTATTTTAGATGACACTCTATTTATTATAAATCATCCTATAACTTTAGATAGAATAAATCAAGCACGTCAAAAATATTTTTCACATCAATTATCCAAATGCATGCTTTCAGATTGGAATAATAAATAATTATGGAAAAATTATATGAGTTGCATTTAAAAAGAAATATTAGAAGATCAGTTGAATGGCATCAAGTATTTCAAAATTGGATACAACAAAAAAGTAATGTTATTGAACTACATACCCATCTCAGCAAAATATATGATTTGGATTATGAATTTCAGGAAAGAGAACTGCAAGCATGGCATACAATGCTTTGTACTATTGGATGTACGAATATTACACCATATAATAAAGATGTTTCTTATGTAAGTATAAATACATATTTGGTGTTATTAATATTAAAAAATTGTAAATTAATGTCATGTCATTTATAGTGTGAATTTTAGACAAATGCACCTGATCCTAAAAAAGATCATGAAACAATTGCCAAATTATATAAAAAAGGGCTTTTGAATATAACTTCACCAATTAGTGCATTCTGGAATTGCTTTCATAATAGCTATAACATAAATTCTAAAGAAATAAATGGTAAAACGTGTATATTATCAATAATTGTGAAAAGATTTACATATAAGAAAATAATTGATGAATTAGGGGTAATATAAGATTATTTTTGCATATTATATGTATGATGCAATAGCAATTTATTACTTACATTATATATTATTTAGGTTTCACCTAATTCAATTAATATGGCATAAAAATATTCTAGAATTAATGGATTTGGATGTCCTGCATTGGAAAAACCAGTTATTACTCGTTCAAAAATGTCTGAAGTTAAAGAAAAAGAATTCCAATTATTTTTTGCAGATAAAGCAAATGTAAACATGAGTTCTTATAAAGTAGATGCAAAAACATAATTACCAGTACTTTACCTAAAAGATCAAAAAAGTTCCTTATGGAAAAAATTTTCTGCCACTTATTCTGATAGAATGAAACATACTTCTTTTATATTCCACTTACAAAGCAGTTACTTTAAATATAGAGAAGATTTGGGAGGATTATGTATAACATGCAATGATTATGGATATCAACCTTTTGAAAATTTGATTGAACTAGTAATTACAAATTTTTTTAATAATAAAATTCAAAGGATTTGTATTAACTATTGATTGAATTTTTATTACAGTCATCCCCCTCTATAAGCACCCCCTATTTAGTCACACCCTCCTTATAAGCACATTTATGCTTGGCCTAAATTACTAATAATATTATTAAAAAAACTTCCTCTATAGTCACATCATATAGGTTTTTTATAATCATCCTTTTTTTTTCAATCCCAAGGATGTAATTATATAGGGGGACGACTGTATTTTTATAATCAATTATAATACTATTATATACTTACAGATAACTTCTTTTATAGGATTAGTTAATTCACAAATTAGAATACTTACATTGTCATTTAAAGTGAAATTATGAAGAGGAATTATTTGTAAATGAAAATAGTACAACTGATCATGTAGATTGTATCAATTATTATTTATTATTTGCATTTAGAGAATGCAAATAACAACATTTTTCATGGTGTCAAGAGTGTGATAAAATTTTCAATATATTTAAGGATCTTACTGATCAACTTGATGCCATCCATCATCTTAAACTCTTAGAATATCAAGAACAATTGATGTGTTATTTGGCACACCAAACTCGTAAGACTTACCTAAATGCTCAATTCAATTCTACCTTACGTGAGTTAGATGATAGTGGGGCTATTATTGTGGTTGATTACAAAATGTGAATTTTACCTGCAACAGTTTAGAAAACAAAGAGTGAATTTTTTGAAAAGCATGGATGGACTTTCTATACAACCCTAGTATTAGGGTTCCACAAATTTAAATCAAATTGAATATAAGCCAAATTTGAATTTGATTTGATTTTTAAACCAATTTCAAATCAAATCAAATCAAATTTGAATTTGATTCAAGATTTGATTCAAATCTGAATTTGATTTGCAAAGCAGGTTTAGTATTAGTATTTTAATACTAGTAGCTTAAAAATATTTTTTTTTTATTTTATAGAAAAAAGACCCTTTGATATTACTTAAAGAAATACTATTTTTGTAGGAAATGGCCTTATAGACNTTTGGAAACAATAATGGTGAGTTTTGGAGAGAAGAACTTCTCCATTAACTTAAAAAAACATTATTAACTGTTTCTTTCTTTCTATTTTTGTAGGAAATAGCCTTATAGACGTTTAGAGATGGTAATAATAAGTTTTGGAGAGAGAAACTTCTCCATTAACTTAAAGAAACATTATTAATTATTTCTTTCTTTTTATTTTTATAGGAAACGGCCTTGTAGATGTTTGAAGATGGTAATGGTAAGTTTTGGAGAGAGGAACTTCTCCATTAACTTAAAGAAATGTTATTAACCATTTCTTTCTTTCTATTTTTGTAGGAAACAGCCTTGTAGACATTTGGAGATGTTAATGGTAAGTTTTGGAGAGAGGAACTTCTCCATTAACTTAAAGAAACATTATTAACCATTTCTTTCTTTCTATTTTTGTAGGAAATGAACTTGTAGATGTTTGGAGATAGTAATGATAAGTTTTGGAGAAAGGATCTTCTTCATTAACTTAAAGAAACATTATTAACCATTTCTTTCTTTTAATTTTTGTAGGAAATGGCCTTGTAGATATTTGGAGATGGTAATGGTGAGTTTTGGAGAGAGAAACTTCTTCATTAACTTAAAGAAATGTTATTAACCATTTCTTTCTTTTTATTTTTGTAGGAAACAGCCTTATAAACGTTTGGAGATAGTAATGGTGAGTTTTGGAGGGAGGAACTTCTCCATTAACTTAAAGAAATGTTATTAACTGTTTCTTTTTTTCTATTTTTGTAGGAAATGGCCTTGTAACCATTTGGAGACAATAACGGTGAGTTTTGGAGGGAGGAACTTTTCCATTAACTTAAAAAAATGTTATTGACCATTTCTTTATTTTTATTTTTGTAGGAAACGGCCTTGTAGATATTTGGAGATGGTAATGGTAAGTTTTGGAGAGAGGAACTTCTCCATTAACTTAAAGAAATGTTATTAACCATTTCTTTCTTTCTATTTTTGTAGGAAACAGTCTTGTAGATGTTTGGAGATGGTAATGATAAGTTTTGAGAGAGGAACTTCTCCATTAACTTAAAAAAATGTTATTAACCATTTCTTTCTTTCTATTTTTGTAGTAAATGGACTTGTAGACGTTTGGAGATGATAATGATAAGTTTTGGAGAAAGGAACTTCTTCATTAACTTAAAGAAACGTTATTAACCGTTTCTTTCTTTCTATTTTTATANGAAACGGCCTTGTAGACATTTGGAGATGATAATGGTGAGTTTTGGAGAGAGGAACTTTTCCATTAACTTAAAGAAATGTTATTAACTATTTCTTTCTTTCAATTTTTGTAGGAAATGGCCTTGTAGACATTTGGAGATGGTAATGGTGAGTTTTGGAAAGAGGAACTTCTCCATTAACTTAAAGAAATGTTATTAATCATTTCTTTCTTTTTATTTTTGTAGGAAACAGCCTTATAAACATTTGGAGANTTATTTTTGTAGGAAACAGCCTTATAAACATTTGGAGATGGTAATGGTGAGTTTTGGAGGGAAGAACTTCTCCATTAACTTAAAGAAATGTTATTGACCATTTCTTTTTTTCTATTTTTGTAGAAAACAGCCTTGTAATCATTTGGAGACAATAACGTGAATTTTGGAGGGAGGAACTTTTCCATTAACTTAAAAAAATGGTATTGACCATTTCTTTATTTCTATTTTTGTAGGAAATGACTTTGTAGATGTTTGGAGATAGTAATGTTAAGTTTTGGAGAGAGGAACTTCTCTATTAGCTTAAAGAAATATTATTAATAGATTTACTACTATAATTTTAATAAAATTTAACAATTAAGTATCAAATCAATCAAATTAAATCAAATATTTGAAAATATTTGATAAGTCAAATCAAATTGAATTACATTTTATTTGAATTTGATCAAATCAAATAAAGTATGAATTTGAATTTGAATTTGAAATCAAATTCAAATCAAATATCAAATATCAAATCAAATTGCGGAACCTTACCTAGTATTTCAAAAAGATAAAAACAATAATGAGGAACTAGTTATTCAAGCTTATGATCATTGAAGTTCAGATACAAAACAGGATGCCTGGTTTATAGCATTATATTTTGAGTTAGTATTCATGACAATGGATCCCAAACCTCTTTGGATTAAAATTATTTCAGATAATGGTGACCACTATTACAACTCAGAATTAATGACAATTATTAGCTATTGGTATGACTGGTATAATATAAAAGTGCGTAGATGGATTTTTCTTGAACCAGGAAAGGCAAAAACTACTGTTGATTCTCATTATGCGATGGTAAATAAATATTTTTGTTAATTTTTTTACATTTTTCTAATTTTAAGTAAATAATTACAGATTATGCATGCAATCAAAAGGTATGTCAAAATTGGATATGATCTTACTGAAGGGAAAAATATTGAAACAGCATTTCAAGATCTAAGTAGAACATCAGTATCTCATATAGAACCAAATCATGATTAAATAAATAATTCAAAACAAGCATATTCAGGGTAAAAATTTTATTTTAACAAAATTATGTATATAGTAATGAAAATAGAATATATATAGATCAATAATGTAAATTTTCAAAATTTTTATTTGTAAATAAAAAATAAAATAAATAGAATGCAAAAAAACTAAATTTACCCATAAAACAATATTTATTTATGATTAATGAAATGTGATAAAATAATAAATAGAGTGTTAGTGAAAAAAATAAAACAAAAACATGTCTAAATGTATATATTCTTAATTATATATATATAGGATTAATCAAAAATTCAAAAATCAAAAAATGCCAATGAAAAAAAATCTAAGACTATATTCAGCATTTCAAAGTGGTTTGAATGAAGTTAGTCCATAACAGGACAATTTGCTGGATATATTCGTGTACGTTTTCTTTCTCATATTGGCAAATGGATTGATTTTTCTCCTATGCAAATTGCTAATCTTTGTGGTACAATCCACAGACCATCTCCAATAGTTTCAGAGCCAACTGAATCACATACTCTTTGGATAATGCCGATTCCTAGTAAAAAAACAGGTTATTTAGAATAATTATTTTATTTTTGAAATCACTAATAGTAGCAAACTAAAGTTATATTATCTATAAGATTTGGAGTTACCAATGAATGAGGTGGCGAATAAAATCAATGAGAAAATCAATAAATCAAGTAAATTATTATTATTATTGTTAATTATAAACATATCTTTCTCATATTTTAGTATATTCTCATGTACTCTATTGTATATTATATCCATAGAGTAATGGTAATATTATTATTGTTTTATTTTAGACTTGTAAAAATACTAAACAATGAATTCTATAGTTTTGATCAAGAATTTTCTCACAATAAAGGATGGACTTTGAAAGAGAATCTAAAACTTAATAATAAAAGTGAAGGAAAATGTATAACAAAAAAGGTTGTTTAGTATTTACAAGGTTTTTTTTGGCCAGAAATTTGAGAGTTACAGATTGCTATTCATCTGAAAGTATGCATGCCTGTTTAGAAGAATTAATTGCAGAAGGAGAACTCATATTGGAAAAAATACCAATATTGAAAACTATAAAAGGTTAGATAGGAAGATATAGTACTAATTTCAAAAAGAAAGCGTCAGAAAAAACACTGGTAAAAAATATGGAAAATAATCAAAGCACAATAGTTACCAAAAGTAGTATTGGTCAAAAGCGGCCTAATAAATGCCAAAAAAAGGTTTAAAAGCCTTTTATAAGGTGTTTTTCAAAATGGCAATTAGTGGAAACTACTATAAAATCTTTCTTTCCTCCATATAAAACTTCATAAACTACAATATAATAAACAGTTTTTTTAATGAGTTTGCTTTTTTAGAATCCTTGACATAAAATTATAATTGTAAATTATGCAATTGTATAACAAATAATAATTGTTTTATTGTAATATATAATAATGATCAATATTATTATATAAGAAAACTGTGCCACATTTTACTATAGGAATTCTATCGATCACATGTAGATTGGCAATTAAACCTTAAATAAACTTAGTTCTAAAAATTAAGAAATGGTAAGTTTCTTCACAAAACTATTATTTTTTTGTTTTTTTAGAAACACTTATTAACATTTCTTTTTTTTCTTGTAGGTTTTCTGAGCTCTTCAGTCCAGAATGGGAAGAGAAAAGGTAAGTTTTTTCGTGAAACTTATCATTTTTTTTGTTTTTTTTTTAGAAACACTTATTAACATTTCTTTTTTTTCTTGTAGATTCTCTGAGCTCTTCGATCCAGAATGCAAGGGAAAACAGTAAGTAAAGCTCTGCACGAGCCAGCTCGAGCCGAGCCAGAGACCGGCTCGAGCTCGGCT
>QKYT01000127.1:0-11533 GCA_003550305.1 Glomus cerebriforme | reverse complement strand
GCTTGAAAACTTGCAAGCCGGCTCGGCTTGTGCGGAGCTTTAACAGTAAGCATGAAACTTACCATTTTTTTTTGTTTTTTTAGAAACACTTATTAACATTTTTTTTTTTCTTGTAGATTCTCCAAGTTCTTCAGTCCGGAATGCAAGGGAAAATAGTAAGCGTAAAACTTACCATTTTTTTTTGTTTTTTTTTTAGAAACATTTAACATTTCTTTTTTTTTTCTTNTAGGTTCTTTGAACTCTTCAGTCTGGAATGGCAAGGAAAAATGATAAGTTTCTTCACGAAACTTACCATTTTTTTGTTTTTTTTAGAAACGCTTATTAACATTTCTTTTTTTTCTTATAGGTTCTCTGAATTCTTCAGTTTGATGCTGGAATCAAAAAGGTAAGTTTCTCAGGTTTCTTTGAGAAACTTACTGTATTTTTTTTTAGTTTTCTTTTATTAGAAATGTTTTTAACGTTTTCTTTCTCTTTTCTTTTGTAGATTCTCTTGGCTTTTGGATTAGTACATGAAATTGGAGAATGGTAAGTTTTTTCGTGAAACTTGCCATTTTTTTTTTTAGAAACATTTTCTAATGATTTTTTTTCTTTTCTTGTAGACTTTCCTTCAGTTCAAGCACTTGGAATTAGGAAACAATAAGTTTCGTAAAGAAACTTACCATTCTTTTTTTTTGTTTTTTTTAAATAGAAACATTTTTAATGTTTCTTCTTTTTTCTTCTTGTAGGTTTTTGTATTTCATTTCAGATTATGGAAGTTTCTTCACAAAATTTCCATCTGATGCATTTACTTAAAGAATTATTAGTAGAAATAGTATTAACGTTTTTTTTCATTTTTTTGTAGAATTAGATTTTTTTTAATTTTAGCTTGAAAATCTGGTAAATTTTGAAGTTTAACTTCAAAACTTTCTTTTCAGAATAACAAAACTTCATTTTTTTTATTTTTTTTTTAAAAATGTTCTAACTGAACGTTTCTTCTTTTTTTGTAGGTTTGCTCCTAGACTTGAGAAACTGAAACGTAAGTTTTATAATGTTCATTTTGTTATAAAACTTCATTTTTTTTTATTTTTTCTTTTAAAAAAACATTCCAACCAAATGTTTCTTCTTTTTTTGTAGATTCAGCTTTGGAAATTTGGGATTGGAAACGTAAGTTTTATAATGTTCATTTTGTTACAAAACTTCCTTTTTTTTATTTTTTTTTTAAGAAATATTCAGTTAGAATGTTTCTTCTTTTTTTGTAGGTTTGCTCCTGAACTTTAGGAAACTAAAACGTAAGTTTCGTAATGTTCATTTCATTATGAAACTTCATTTTTTTTGTTTTTTTTAAGAAACATCTAACTAAACGTTTCTTCTTTTTTTGTAGATTTAGCTCTGAGAATTCAGAATCAGAAAAGAAACATAAGTTTTGTAACGAATTACTTCATTACGAACTTTATTTTTTCATTTTTCTTTCTTTATTAGAAACATTTTAATTAACCATTTTTTCTTTTTTGTAGTTTGCATCTGTGAATTGAAATTGAAAATGTAAGTTTTATAATGTTCGTTTTGTTATGAAACTTCATTTTTTTGGTTTTTTTCTTTAAAAAATGTTCTAACTGAACGTTTCTTTTTTTTGTAAATTCAACTCTGGGAATTTAGAATCGGAAAAGAAATGTAAGTTTCGTAATGAATTACTTCGTTACGAACTTCATTTTTTTATTTTTCTTTCTTTATTAGAAACATTCTAATCAACCATTTCTTCTTTTTTGTAGTTTGCTTCTGTGAATTGGAATTGGAAATGTAAATTTCATAATATTCATTTCATTACAAAACTTCATTTTTTTTTATTTTTATATTTTTTCTTATTTTTATCACTTATCACTTGATATTTTTTTTATTTTTATCGCTTAACATTTTTTTTCTTATTTTATTATTACATTTTTTATTTTTATCGCTTAACATTTTTTTCTTATTTTTATTGCTACATTTTTTTNATTTAGTTTGTTTAGTTTAGTTTTATATTGTTTTATATAATATTTTATATAATAAAATAAATGCAAAGGATTATTTTTCTTTATAAAATACTATGTTTATCATATTGATTAAATTTCAATTTTTATCATTTGTATTTCTTATCGTTCAGGTTATTTATCGTTAGCATATTTATTGGTATTTATTGAATTTGATATTTATTATTTAAATATTTATCAATATTTATCATTTAAGTTAAAATCTGATATTTTATCACTATTTATTCATATCGAATTCACTCAATAAGTTCGATTATTATCGATATATATTACATATTATAATTAATGTGATAAATAATGATGAAGAGATATATATCACTATATATCCCCTGAAAAAATTTCCTGATGAAGGGAAAAAAGACGTTACTTTTGAAGAATCTGAAAGTGAGATTGAATCTGATACAGATATAGAAAAAGGAAATGATAGCATCAGTAATTCCAGTAAGGAATCAAAGAATGAATATGAAAGTACAAAGAAAGAAGAATTATTTTTCTTTGTGAAAAATACTGAAATAAAAAGAAAAAGTAAAGCAAAATGAATAGTCTTGGCTTAAAAGAAGGAAAGACGATAAAGATGCCAAAAGAAAATAAAGAAAAATTTAAAAAGAAAACATACTTAGAAGAAATGAGTAATGAAAGGAAAGAAATATTTAAAGAATTGATAGAAGGATATAAAGATATATTTGAATATGATGAGGAAAAGTTAGGAAAAGTTGATAAAGTTAAACATAAAATTGAAATTAAGGAGGATCAAGAACTAATAGTACAGAAGAGATATAGAGAAACTGATGAAAAAGAGAAATTCATAAAGAAAGAGATTGACCAGTTATTAGAAATAGATAAAATAAGAAAATCATAGAGTCCATGGGTGTTTTCAGTAATACTAGCAGGAAAGAAAAGTGGGAATTATAGGTTTTGTATTGAGAAAAGGAAATTGATTTACAAGTTTAGATTTAATAGCAGGATATCATCAAGTAGAAATGGAAGAAGAAGATAAAAAAAAAACAGCATTTATATGTTTACAAGGATTATATGAATATAATATTATGCCATTTGGATTAAAGAATATACTAGGAACATTTCAGAGATTAATGGATAAAATATTAGAAGAATATATTGAAAAATTTGTTACAATATATTTAGATAATATAATGATTTATTCAAGAGATTTTAAGGAACACTTAGAACATGTTGATAAAGTATTGAACAAATTGAGAGAAAATAATATGATTGCAAAATTAAATAAATGTTAGTTCGATTGAGGAATATAAACTTTTTAGGACATATAGTAGGAAAAGATGGTTTACAATCAGATGAAAAGAAAGTTAAAAAGATAAAAAATATAAAGAGACTAGGAACTGTTATAGAAGTGAGATCATTTTTAGGATTATGTTCATATTATAGGAGATTTATAAAAGATTTTGCAAAAATAGCAAAATCTTTATATAATTTAACTAAAAAGATATGAAATTTGAATGGAAAGAAGAACAGCAGGAAGTATTTAATATATTAAGGACCAAACTAACAGAGAAACCAATCTTAGTATATTCAAATTTTAATAAGGAATTTATATTAATAACCAATGGATCTAAGATAAGATTAGGGGTAGTATTAACTCAGATGAATGAAGAAAATAAAGAAGTTGTAATAGTATATGGAAGTAGAAGTACAGTTAGAACAGAAAAGAACTACCCAATAATAGAATTGGAATATTTGGCTGTATTTTGAAAAATAAAACATTTTCAGAAATATTTAGTAAGAAGAAAATTTATTGTAATAACAGATCATGCAGCTTTAAAGGGATTAACAGATAGGAAAGAACAGACAGAAAGAAGAGCAAGCAAGATGGATAATGAAATTATAGCAGTTTGATTTCAAA
Organism: Glomus cerebriforme; assembly: GCA_003550305.1. Classification (NCBI taxonomy): domain Eukaryota; kingdom Fungi; phylum Glomeromycota; class Glomeromycetes; order Glomerales; family Glomeraceae; genus Glomus; species Glomus cerebriforme. The sequence continues at coordinate 7,648 of QKYT01000127.1, read as the reverse complement.
TAGTTCATAGAAGTAAAAAGAAAATAAAGAATGCAAATGCATTATCAAGATTAAAATTTGAAGAGAAAGTTATAAAAGGAAGCCTTGAAGACTTAGATCAGAAAATAAATAAAATGGATTATAATAAGAAAAAGAAATTAAAATATGTTAAATCAGGAAATAAATGGTTTGATGATAAGAGATTTAAAAAAAGATGAGATGATGTAAAGTATTTTAATGATAAGGAAGCAATATTATTAAAATTTAGAAGATAAAACAGAAAAAAAATTATTAAAGAAATTATTGATAGAGTAGATGGTATAGGAAAATTAACAGTAATAGGAAATATGATTAAACAATTGAAAAAAAAAAGGATTGAAAATAAGATTTAATATATTTAAAAGAAGAAGAAATAATGATGAAAGATTCAGGAAACCATCGAAAAAGTATGAATAGTTATTCAGAAAACAAGTTGTGAAAGAAATTATACTGGTCAAAAACTGATCTATCTTACAGATATCTTACAGATATCTTATAAATATCAGGTACTCAAAATGCGGAAAATCTGCTATACATCGGGTACCCAATATGTATACTATAGAATTAAAAAATACAATTTATTAATTATCTCGCTATCCAGTAATCATAAAAAAATGAAATATAGCTCATTCGATTCGCCTCACTAAGACGAATCGAATAGTACTAATTTCGCATTTCTAGGTATGATAGATATCGAGATATTGAATTTTTTGTTTATTTTTTTACGATTTATCAAATATCTCAGCATCTATCATACCTAGAAATGCGAAATTAGTACCATTCGATACGTCTCAGTGAGGCGAATCGAATGAGCTATATTTCATCTTTTTATGATTACTGGATAGCGAGATAATTAATAAATTGTATTTTTTAATTCTATAGTATACATATTGGGTACCCGATGTATAGCAGATTTTTCACATTTTGGGTATCCGATATTTATAAGATATCTGTAAGATATCTGTAAGATAGATCAGTTTTTGACCAGTATTAATAGAAGAATGGTAGAATTTACAGATGAAAATATAATAATATTAGACAAGTCACCATATTGTAAGTATTTTTACCAAAAGACCAAAAGTTTTGATAGAGGATATATTAGTCCCTATGGAAATCATAAGATGGAAAAAAAAATATTCAAATATAAAGACATTATAAATAATACAATAGTAATTTTTTTAGAAAATAAAGAATGTTGGAATAATTATATAGGAAGAGAAACTAAGAAAAGTAATAAAAGACATAAAGCATTTTACAAAACATTGAATAAAAAGAAATACAGGGATATTGTTAAAATGTTTAAAAAATATCAGAATATTAAGGAAAATATAGAAAGATAGAAATTAAGAATGATGACAAAAGTTGAAAGAAAGTATATAAACAAGTTGAAAAATTGCTAGAAAAGTAAAATGACTACTGAAAATATTGGATTAGAAATATATGTATTTATTATACATGAAAATACAAATTATCATTGTGTACTATTTGAAGATAGAGAATTAAAATTTATCTTACCTTTTGAAGTAGAATTGGAAAATATATTAAAGAATAAAAAAGGATAAATATAATGAAATAGTTAAAAATATAGATAATTAACAAAATTATAGAATTAGAGATGGTCTATTATACAGGATAAAAGATAATGAGAAATTAAGAGTAATTAGAAAATAGAAATTTAAAGGATTAATGTATATCTCACATGATTATGAATTATCAGGACAGAAGCAATGTATAAAAGAATTAAGGAAAATTATTATTAGGAAGAAATGAGATGAAATATAGAAATATATGTTAAATTGTATGATAGTTGTCAAAGAAGAGGAAAACTGATTGGAAAACATGAATTGAATACAATTAAAGTTAAAAAACTATTTTACCAAATTAAAATTGATGTTGTAGGACCATTACCGATAACAAAAAGGAAAAATAGATATATTTTACAGCGATGGATTATTTTACTAAATGGCCAGAAGCTAAAGCAGTAGAAACAGCTGATGCTAAGAAAATTGCAAGGTTTATTTATGAGGATATAATATGTAGACATGGATGTTCAAAGAAAATATTAAGTAATAGAGAAAGTCATTTTAATAATAATTTAGTAAAATCATTAATAGAGGAATTTCAGGTTAAACATAATTTTTCAACACCTTACCATCTGAAAACAAATGAATTAATTGAAAGATTTAATAAAACATTATGTGAATTATTGGCAAAATTAAATAATATTGAAGATTGAGATCTAAAAGTACTAGGAGTTTTATTCACATATAGAACTAAAAAGAATAATTCAACAAAAATGGAACCATGATATCTACTATATGAAAAAAAATGAGAACATTATTAAATTTGGAAGACAAAGAAGTAACAATGAAAAACAGAATTATTGGATTAATTGATGAATTACCAAAAATCAGAAATAAAGCTAAGGAAAATATCAAAAAATCCTAAAACAAACAGAAGTTATATCACGACAAAAAGAATAAGTTAAAGAAGAAGTTTCAGATAGGAGATAAAGAATTATATTATGATATAGCAAAAGAGAAACAATGGTTTGAAAAACTAAAAGAGAAATAGAAAGGACCTTATTACATACATGAAATAATTTCTAAAGGGTCATACAAAATTAAAACTATAGAAGGAAAGATATTGAAAATGCCAGTAAATGAAGAATTATTAAAAGAATATATGAATAGATCAAATTTTAAAGTTATAATCAGGATTTGAGAGAACTTAAATTTTAAAATGAAAGGAAAACTGTAACCAAAGATATAGGATAGATTACATGAAGATTACTGTTAGTTATAATATTTATAGTATGAAAATTAACATTTACATTTTAGATAGTTTTATAGTTTAATTTATATTTTAGATAGTTTATAGTTTAGTTTAATAATATGAGATTAGAGGTAACTTAATACATAATTAGAATGGTGAAGTAAATGTGGCAAAGTAAAAGTGGTAGAGTAAATGATCAACAGTAATATTATAGAAGGTAAAGTAAATGATCGACAAAATGGAGATCTATATGATTAATTATGAGTCATCATAAATCATTTAATAGAGGAGTACAATTACATCATTGTGAAATAATTTATAGTATCACAAGTAATTTAGAAATGAGAAAAAGAAAGAATGAATGAATGAATAAATGAAATAAAGTATTACAAATAGTTAGTGAAATATATTCTATCCTCTAAATATATGACATTTTTTAAAATAGTTCTGATTCTCCCTTGATCTGTTGATTTGCAGATATAATTTAGTGAAATATCAAAATGTATAAAACCAGAAGGATTTATTCTTTATTAAAATTTTTAGCTTTTGCTCAATGAGCTTTTTGCTTAATAATGAAAATAAAAATAAAAATATTAATTATTAAAAATTATTTCAAATATGCTTATGGTTCACCTGAGATTTAATTAATATTAAATATTAAAATTCAGAAGTACATTAAGAAAAACTATCACATTTGAATCATTTAATGTAAGATTGTTTAATGTAAGAGAAACTATCGAAGTTTGAAAATTAAAATTTAAGATCATAAAAGAAGTAAGATTTATAGAAGTTAAACTAAGCATATAAATGAACTGAGTGTTAATTTTAGTGAGAACAGATGACAGACATCCGTTACATCGCTAATGTGTTGTTTTAATGAATCAGTCTCACTAGGACTATTTATTTCAAATTGCATGCTTATGTAATGTAGTATTAGTATGTTAATATTCAAAAATAAAAAATCATATGATTTTAGATAAACTCAATTCGCTAAAATTTGCCAAAAAAAGTTTTATTATCTGATACACTTGTTTTATTAATAATATAACAATAAAAATACATGTATCAAACCTCTATTCTATGAATTTTAGGAGTTGAAACTAAGGATGGCTCTGAAATTGATTTACCCAAAATCTGAAATCTGAAATTCTGAAACCGAAATCTGAAATTATTCTGAAATTCTGATTGGCTGAAATAATAAAAATTTTATCTTGCCATTTATTAATTCTAGAAAGATGATTTATAGTTCATTGGATTCTTCTTGATTAGGCGAGTCTAATGGTAATAAGATCATCTTTCTGTGATCACTGGTTGCCGAGATATTTATTGCTAAAATTTTTATTTATATTAAATAATTAGCAAATGGTAAAAATCACGTGATTATTATCAGCCAGAATTATTAAATCCAAAATCAGGCTGAAATGCCAAAAAATTGTCAGATTAAGCTTATGTATAGATCATCTCCTTTTTTGGTGATACCATTTTACAAAAAATCAAATTTGGTAAAAATCATTTTCACCAATTGTGTAATATAAAATATCCTTTTTAGGAAATTTAATAATTCTGGCTGAAATTTCCATAATGCTGACCAATTAAAATATCGGCATTTCGGCATGAATTTCAGATTTCAGAATTTCAGATTTCAAAAATATTTCAGATTTTAGTTTCAGAATTTTGGCAAATCTGAAATATTTCAGTTTTGGAGCCAGGCTTAGTTGAAACTGTTATTACCATTTCACTAAAACTATGCTTACTATTCTACTGTTCTCAAAGTCAGGACTATATAATATTTTGTGAATTGTACATGCTACAGCCATTCTTAATGTCAATAAAGTATGGATAAATGAATATACAGAACTTGATAAAGTCATATGCAATAGAATTGTTACTTCTTCTATTAAACAGTACTTGTAAATGTCCAATTCTTTTTGCATAGCATAAAGTTTTATAATATCGCTATAAGTAAATAGGTAAATTTATAAAAAATAGAAGTAATTTATTTATACCTGTAATGTTAATAGTGAATATAATCAGATTCTACCTCTTTGATAGTTGGTTAAATATCTTTTTAAGATTTTTTATGCTTCTCATAATGTCAATAGAATTCTTAGAAAAATGTATTAATTTTTTGTAATCACTAACTTGCTTATCTTGACTGGAGTTAGGTCTACTAGTTTTAAGATAAACAATTTCAAGATTAGCATTTTTTCTGAACTGGATTACTATCATATAATCAGCTCTTCAGGCAATTTTATGAGAACTTTTTTGTGTAGCATTGACTAAACTTTTTTCTTTGCTTCTTAATTTAGAAAACATATTAATTAATGTAAAAGTTATGATAATAGTATATCTTTTCAAGTTAAGCCTATTATATATTTTATATTATCAGTTTTTCTGACAAATCATTCATCACTATATTTAATAATGGTACAAGTAGCTCATAAACATATGATCCTTCATTTATCAATTTTTTCTTCTTTATATATGCTTCATATTTTAGTAATTTTCAAACTTTAAGCTTATAATTATTTATCAGTTAATGAGCAAAGTAAAATTAGCTAAAGATGTGAAATATATAAATGGATTTTAGCAAGAACCACTTACTGGTGACTTACATTAATTCTAATAATTGTTTTGTTAGATCTTGCAATTCTTCAGATTTATCCAACTATTTTCCATAATTAATATTATTTAAAACCTTATCTATATTAATTTTTGATTCCTCATTTTGGATAAATTCTTTGCAAACTTCCATTACATCATGATTCTGTTCTAACTTATATTTTTAAAATAGTTTCTTAAAAATATTACAAACTGACACAGGTATATTTGTGAAGGATTCTAACTTGATATCTAAAATACCTAAACAAATCGAATTATTAAATTCAAGACCTTATAAGAAATAAATATACGGAAATGATACATTTTGTATANNTTTTGTATACNTTTTTACAATTTNNNTATNATAATTCTGTATATTTTATACAAATTTCATGTTTTGTGATTTTATTAAAAATCTGATGTATACAGAATTCATAAAAACCATAATAATTATATGTAATAATAATGGAATGTAAACGGAATTTTAAAACTAATAATTATATATAGTAAAATATTTATTTTTGAAATTTAAATGTATAGTTTTTTACTGTTTCTTATAATAAGAAATTAAACAATTAATATAGAAATGGTAATATGAAAAGAAAAAATTTGCTAAGTTAATATTAAAAAAAAACTTCAATTTGCTAAAGATAATATGAAAAAATCTGCTAAAGATAAAGATAATGCTGCAATTATTTTTCCAAATCTGCAATATTGCAGAATATTGAATTGAATTGCGCAGCAATTTTACAATTCCAATCACGTGATTTATACAAAATACAAAATCACAAATTACTCAAGATTTAGTGATTAGATTTTATTAAAATTTATATCATTCAAATCCTCTTATTGAGATGAATCGAATGGTATAAATATCGTCTTTCTAACATTAATATTGATGGAGATACAACTATACAAACATTTAACAATTTTTGAAAACAAAATATGATTCAATGATTGGATTTTAATAAATATTATATCAATCGATTTGTCTCTATGAGAGAATTCAAATGGTATAAAATTCATCTTTCTATTATCGATGAAAATAAAATTAGACAAATATTTAACAATTATTAGTGACAGGATATTATTCAGTAATTGAATTTCAATAAAATTTATACCATTTGATTCGTCTCAATAAGAGAATTCGAATGGTGGTAAAATTATTATTCTAGCATCAATATTGGCGGAATTATGCTTTAATAAAGTTTATAATATATAATTTCAGCCAAAATTGTAGAATCAGACCTTAATTTCTGCAATTATTCGCAATATCGTGAGACCCATTCTTAGATGGAATCATATGCAGAAATTATACAATTGGTAATATATAGATATTATAATGCAAGATTTAAACTTGTATTAAAAGAAATTCACATGTTTAACTAACATAATATTTTAAATCATTTTAAANGTTATTCTAAAATTTTCTTTGTCAATACAGCCATAATAAACCTGATAAAATCCTGATNATATTTTTCTATTTTTGTTAANTAGCTGTAAATTTTAAATTTACTTTCTTATTGCTAATTGGTTTTTTNATTTTAGGANTTGCATAAAAACATCACTTTCTGATTTAACATGTGTTATGGTATTTTAAAATGCAAACGGATCAATCTTATTTTATTTTCTTGTAATATACATATTTGATTTACATATAGGTAATTCAAAAAAGTATGTTATACAGGTATAAGAANTTTTTAATTATAATTTTTTAATATCTGATATATTTTGTATATTTTGTTAATTCTTTTAGCCTATCATCAAAAACATTATCGGNAATGTNANAGTATGATTCNAATATAAATACTTTATTTANAAGTTTTAATGAAGGTAACAGAATTTTATCAATATATATAAAATATAATATAATTTATTAANATAAAAATTTTAAAAATTATAGCAGTTGTATCATTATTTGCAAAAATAGCAGCAATGTCATCAACATCATTGGCAGGAGTAGTAATAGCAGTACCACCAACATCATCAGTAAGAATAGCAGCAGTATCACCAATATCATTGGCAGAAGTAGTAATAGCAACATAACCAATATTATCATCAGCAGAAGTGGGAGGATCAAAAGGTAATAGAATTCTATTATTAACTTATATAAATGATAGTTTTATAAATATTTAATATAAGAAATTTTAAAATTATATAACAGATTGTTGCATTTACTGCAATCAAGTAAATATTGGATAAGTACCTGCACATTAATTCCTAAAAATTATAGGGGTTATTGTGTCAGGTGCTG
>QKYT01001269.1:2556-17945 GCA_003550305.1 Glomus cerebriforme | reverse complement strand
TAATAAAAAATATAATGAATAAATGCACTTTATTTAAAGGATATTTATCATGATATTATTTATTTACCTTTTGACACGTTTTGTGCTCTTTGGTTAGATTTTTTGGGTGGCATTTTTTAGAAATTTGAAAGAAAAAATGAACGAAAAAAATGAGAAATTTGAACGAAAAATATGAGAAATTCGAAAGAAAAAAATGAGAAAAGGAGATCGCGTAATAAGGTAACGCGCACAAGGGTATAAAAATCATCATGTGCCTTGTGTTACTACGCAAAAGAGAGGAAAACGTGCCCACCCACCCACACACGAAAAAAGAAAATGTGTCTTCTGTACACGCGATGGTAAAGTTTATAATGAAAATATGAAATTAAAAAAATTGATAAATTGATAGTTGGTCTCGTCTTTTTATAATATGTACACCTCTCTGAACTAATAGAAAATTGTTCTTTTAATAAATAATTGCTTGAAACATTATTGATGCAATCTATGAGGCTTTCCACTAAATTTGGGCTTATTAACCATCAATAAAATATAGGACTTTATTATTGTTAGACTCATTTACATAAAATAAATGAATGTAACTAATTATACAATAATTTATAACAACACTTAATGATAGAATAAAACGGCGCATTTAAATTTCTAAAATTAGATTCCAAAGCCGTGTCAAAAGCATTTACTTTATCAAGTGAGATTGCTCACGCCATTTTATTTTACACAGCCAGATTATATTCATATTTCATGTGTAAAAGAAAAACCAAATTAAGACAATAAAAAGATAATTGAATATTTTATTGTACGATGTTTATTGATTATCTAATCACTTGTATTCCACGTAAAATCTTTAAAATTCTCGTTCATTTTTTTGGATTCAAGAACACCTATTTGAATATTCTCTGTCTACTCTTAAATTCATAATTACAACACGCTTATTTTAAAGTATCTATGGTCGATATTAGTATATGTATACGATATTTGTATAATCTCGCGAACATTTCGCCTATTTATCAAATTTTAGTATAGTTTGTACCGATATTTCATAAAAAAAAATTTTTTTATTTAAAAAAAATATTGTGGACAGGGGAATCAAATAAGTATCATATGGTATTACAGCATACCATACAATGTATAAATTTAGAAATATGAAATCTTAAATAATGTAACAGAAAAAAAAGGAGAAAAATCAATCTTTGTATTTTTTGTTCTTACATAAATTAAATCTATATAATTAAAAAAATTTGTAACGTTTAGACTTACCTGTATAAATAAACTAACATTGTAATCAGAAAGTATATACCTGCATATATATATCTTAGTTTAATTGTCAAATGCCAAATTTCTCCNGCATATATTATAGTTATAATTAAAGTTCCTTAGCGTACAAATTGTATTAACGAAAATGCAATGCATCTGTAGTTTAAAATTTTCTAATATATTCTATTGAAGTGATCGTATCCACAAATCGCAGTGACACATCTATTAATTACACAGTGTATCGTTCGTAATATATTTTTTTTTTTTAATGAAATAAATGTCATCATTCCTATTCATTTGTAATTATTATTATTTAAACTTAAGATGTACCATTTCATTCGAATTAATTTGAGTTGTGATTTGTCCGCGCCTATGTTGAATCATCCAATCTGATTATATTTCGCATTTCATCATCTATATNTCCATTATCAACATTTTCATTTGCGAATTTTAATGTATTCTTCAAGTTAATTATTAATTGCAGGATTTATAATTTTTCTAAGGAATCATCTGAAGAACGTATTTACATGCATATTCAAATCGCATGGTATATTCGGTTCACATCAACTAAGAAATTCAATAATAAATTCTTTGAAGCATCACGGCAAGGTTGGGTTGGTCTTTCTGGGTTATTTTATAGTGGTAGATAGATTAACTAGTTATTCTTTTTTTCTTGTATTATTTATGTATCAATGGTTTCGCATTGTTTATACAATCTTTGTCAAAAAGTGAATTTTTATTGTAATACAAATTTGATAACGTGCCTAGCAAATATCAATTGTTCATCTAATCTTATTATTCTTATACTATAATTATACTTTTTTTATATTATTGCGTCAAGCTTTTCTTATATTATTCTATATGCTTAATATATTTTTTGTATTCGTATTTNGTCTTTCCTTTTCACGTATTTCTTTGCATATTTCTTTATAATTGAATTCAATTATAGGGTGCACGGGTGCATAGGTTAACCATTTCTCTTTTTCAGTTTTATATGAAATAAATATGTGATTGCTAAAACACAAATTTTTAAATTCTGGATGTGCTCAATTTCTAACTCATAATTTCAGTTTATTTTAAATTTTTAATCCATGTTATATACAATATTAGTATGATACCTTGATTGTAATCTAACAGAACTAGTACAATAATCTAATTTGTTAAGTTCTTCCTTTACATTAACGTTTGGTATGTAAAATGACTTTATACCAATTAATACACTTTTTGTAACAAAATTAGTAAGTTCATTTAAAGCTACTTTATTACCCTCGAAAGATTCTTTATACACACAAGAAAGATGTGAAGCAAGAATCTGCCTGCAATCATTTTCAGTAATAATATCATTTAGCAAGCTTTCGAATTCTTCTAGCTTAATATTTCTAAAAAAAGCAAACAAAATTATAGAAAATAAGAATATAACAACATATTATTATATTATAATTACGTTACCTAACATGGCTTTCAAGATTTCGCGCTTTTTTTAATATTTCCTTTTTGTAATTATACCTAAAATCTGAAAATTTTCCTTTGCAAATTTTGATGTATTCTTCAAGTTGATTATCGTTTATTGCAGGATTTATTGATTTCAATAATTTTTCTAAAGAACAATCTGAAGGACATCTTGTTTTTAAGAAAAGTAATTTTAATTCATCAATCAGAATTTTGTTAAATTCTTCCATTTATTTCAAATCTGNGAGAAAATACTCCGTTGCGAACTGTATATATAATTATAATTGTATTATGTAACGAAAGCATCTGCATTAGTGCAAAGTTGTACACTATCTTTTCAACCAATTGTTATGCCTGAATCAAATATTTTTTTTACCGTTTATCAAAAGCACGTTTTTTGAATTAATTCCAAAGAATGCAAGGTATGTCTGTCTGTACGCATATTTCACCAATTATATTTNTTGTTGCGCTAGCACGTTTCCCACTTCTTGTTTCCGTTTTCTTAGTTTTTATTTATTGCTGATATTTTTTTTTCGAATTATTATACTGACTCTTACGCTTATTGATATGATAGAATTGATCCTAGCAGTAAAGTGAAAGAAGAATTCATATGATCATAAAATTGTAGTAATAAAAAATTTAAAATCTGTGGCACTTTAACCTGTATAAAATATTATATAAAGTTTAACGTATTTATTATTACTATAAATTTCAATTATTATGACTTCAATCACAAATTACATGTATTACGTTTGGAAAAATTTATTTATAATATCGAGATCGTGAAACTAAAATTTTTGTAACAAAAACTGAAACTGGTTTTGATATGATTGATTAATCACATATAGAATGTTACGATTTTTACCACCGAATTTTTAATGTCTAATAATAACGTAATAACGTAATATAGTTGTAAATAATTGTAACACAAATTACACAACCCGATCAACATAAAAAAAATTTTATTCAATTATTGTGTAAATGTAAAAACGGAAAAGAACGGGTGTTATGTTGATTATTAGACATACTAGTAACCGATATATTAACAAATCTGTTATTAAAATAATTAATAATTTTAATAAGTTGTTTAAATTAATTACCCATTGTCGTATTAAATTACTTTATATATATGCTCAAAGTGAAGTATCTTATGGAGTTTCACTCACTAATCATCTATATTACCATATCATATTATTATATATAGCAAACCTGAGTCCTACTACTCTAAATTATGCCCAGCAGAAGCTTCTTCACACGATCCACCATCATCAGGATATCCTACAAAATAAAAATTTACAAAAAAGTGAGTCAACTTTACCACTTACGTGACCGATCTGACCCACGGTGCAAAATCTGGCGAGCCTTTATGCGTGTTTCATTAAAACTATGATCCCATGAGCGGATGAAGGGACCTCCCCAACATCTACCTATAGATAGGNAGCGCTACGTCCATTGCCTATTCAAGGTTCGTTGTGACCTGACTGAACTCAAATATAATAAAGCTTAGATTATAAAGGTTAGCAAAAAACTTGAAAATAATAATAAAATTATAATAATCTATTTATGACAAAAAATGTCCGCCCTTGATGTGGAAGGTACTTAGGAGCCACCTCCGATTAATGAGACCCTAGGTCAGAGGAGGCTAGCCTATCNGGTACGAGTACCCTACAACTTCATTCCTAGGTAGTCAAAAATCTCGGATGGTCCAGACCACAGCGTACTACATGAAAAAAATCNGACTGTATTTAGAAAAATCTACTATACTTACCATTAGCCTCTGTCATTTCAGATATTCAGAGTCTATAGTTGGGGGCCGGAACTACCTCTCTTAATGATCCGAAACTCCCGAAACTCCTGAAACNGAAACTGTTTTTATAGGACCCGAAAGTAATTTTAATAATACCCGAAATTATATTTGAATTCTATAGACCAGAATACATTGAATAATATATATTATTTATATTTTTTATATTAAAAATTGTTGAACCTGAAAATATTTTCNGAAACTATTTTTTTTAGAAAATAGTTTTGGGTCCCAAGTATAATTATTCCAGACACGAAAGAAATTTATTTATTTATTTTATGTCAAGCAGGAAATACTTTTTTTCCCAGACACGAAAGAAAGTGCAAAAAAAATATTTCGTAAAGATCAGTCACATGATAAATCTATGACAAGAATTTTAACACGAGTATTGGTAACAAATTAATCATAATTACGTTATCAAAATTGAATNGATTAAGAAAGACCAAGTTTAGTTTTAGTTTTAGTTTATTAGAAAAATTGAGATTTAAGAAAATTAGTTTTAGCGAAATGTTGTAGAATGCTATTTACAGTGAAATTTAAGTATTTAATTCTTCGAAGCAAATGCTTCAAGTGCTTCAAAAACTCATCCTGAAGCAATCATGGAATGGCAAAGTTTTGTGACCATTAGTCGCAATATATTTTTTTTTTTTAAAAAATAAAATATTATAAAGATATCGTATAAATATAGTTGTTTATTATTGTAATATATTTTGTATATTGTTACAATATTTTATAAATAATGTATTTAAAAAGTATTGTATTAGTATCGTATTTGTATTGAAATTCACGTAAAATAATGAACTTTTTTCATTATTCCATTTGTCATATCGTTTTTATATTGTTTATGTATCTTATTTTGACACCATTTTCTCAAACTATCCATATTTTTATTAATTTTCTATTGTTATTATATCATACTATTATAAAACTATATTATAAAAATATTTTAAAAAAATTAGAGGTTTCAGCAAAGCCTATATTGACTAGCCAGATACTGATTGGTGTCTGGACTGGCATTTATCGGATAGCTAATTAGCCTTATTTTTTATTATATGTTTTTTTCTCCTGATCTTTCCTTTGGGCTAGGCGCTTCCTAATTCTTTGATGTTTAATCATGTTTACTATCTCATCAATATCAGAATCGGATGAACTGGACTCAGACGAACTAAGTTCTGATGTAATTGATTCAGATGAACTAGACTCGGATGAGCTTGATTCGAATGAACTAGTCTTGGATGAGCTCGATTCGGATGAACTAGTCTCCGATGATGAACTAGACTCAGAAGAGCTTGATTCAGATGAACTAGTCTCAGGCGAACTAGATTTAGGTGGGATATTAGTAGAGGATGTCAAATGCTTTATCCTGAGTGCCTTTGGCTGGTCACTTCCCATTTTGATTATTTATCTATTAAACTTAATATCTTTGACTGAAAAATATGTAAAGCACCTGGCTTGATTACTTCAGACTACTAAGCGCTTAACCTTTCTCGGTCGCGTCCTCCTTCGTTGCCTAGCCAAAGGTGCAAAAGCATGAGGGACAGCCCTTTCTTCTCTTACTCAGTACCCATGGGAACTCTCAATTATCTCAACCGAATCAGAATCTTCAGAAGACTCAGATGAATAGGCAGAATCCTTACTTTTTTTATTAATCAGTATGGGAACTATTTTATGTATTAAGTCGACTACAGTCTCCCTATCTATACATTTGTTCAGATCTCCAATTCGATTTTTAAGGATCTTATGTCTTTTTCCAGTCTTTTTACCCTCTTTTCTAAAGTGTTATATTGGAGATGAGAATCTTCAAATTGTTTCTTTAGTACCTCTCTTATACTGGAAAGCGCACTATATGCTTCTGCATTTTGCTTGTCTGTCTCTAATAATTAGACTATTTTTTTCTGTGGGCGGAATGACTTTCTGCTCGCTAGATATATCAGATGAATGCTTTTGATCAGCTACTATTTTTGTGATATATTCTATATGCTAGATCTTGCCTCAAACGAAAAAATAAAATTAATAAATGATATCTAACCCATCTATGTGATTAGTTTTCATTAAAGAGCTTGAATACCATTGCCTGATTATAAGGTTCTCCTCTTTTTTGATAATTTACTATAGTATATCTCTTAGATGGAGAGGCATGGTTGTCAGAACTGTGGTGAAGTGCTTCATTAGAAATTGTACCAGCTTTTGACAAGTTCTTTGCACAATATGTTGCAACTGCAAACACAACTCCTAGATTGCGTAAAGAACTAGGAAGTAGTGGTTTACTAATTTCAGGAAGGAACTCATCTTTTTTTCAGAAATGTATTAAACCATAATACACCTGGCTTTCTTGGGTCTCTTAACTGCCCAGAAGAAATTGCTTCCTGAATCCATACAAGCAATTGCTTCGCCCATTCCTCATCCTTCTCTAGTGATCTAAATACCTGGGGAATATCTTGTTGTCCCCAGTTTTTTGCATATCCAGTTACACTCCCATTAGATATACGCAATGTTTTAATTTCAGCAAGACGGATGCAGAGTATTATTATTACATCAGCGAGGGCTTATAAGCCAGGAGCTTTGGATATATCATACACATCCAATCTCTCCTTAACTGATTCTAATGAAAAGTAGTCCAAATAATGGATCCCTTCATCTTCACATTGTTTACTACACCCCTTTTGGATTTTATTAGCTGAACGGGTTATGTCTGGAATCAATGTAGTCGAGATAATTTTTTCTGAGGTTTTGAGATTTCACAACTCTCTTTGGAGCCTAGAGATTCGTGATAAACTGGCACTAGCATTAGAGGCAGATTCAGCTAAGGCTTTAGCTATAACTTTTACTGCTGCTTCACTAAGATTATCCCGAATGATACGCTGGGCCAAATCTCTAATAGTCTCTTTTTGTGAAATTTGGCACACATTTACTATGCCTCCCTCCACCGATTCTTCTTCTTGGAGAACATTGGGAGTATGTGAAGTATTATGGGATACGGCTTTGCCTTTTTTTGGACCAGCCGTCAGCTTAGGAATCAATGCAAATACCTGTTCTTTGCTAAAGTTATATCATTTTTGAAAACGTCATCGTACCTGATCCCTCTTAACTTTATCCGTCAAAAGGATATTCAATGCCAGAGCATGATTACTAAGCTCTTCGATACTCATCTCGATATTGAGCTCATTTTCTGTTATATATTTAATAGTGATGTCAGCCATGTTATTTATTTGGTAGTATGTAAGATATTTGGTTATACTTAGATTATTTGGTATATACTATGTGGGAAAGTTCAATTCGAAAAAAATAAATAATTCTCCTGCTTTTTTCTCTCTAGATTTGAAAAAAGAATAGCCTGTGAACCGTTTAGCAAAAAATATATTTAACTATATATATTCCAAAATCTTTGATTAGGGATGAATGAGAAGGTCAGCTTCTTATTTGCTCTTTACCAAAGCATACCATTCTCCTGAAATATGCTTATATTTTTTTGCCATTCCTTGTCATCATAAATATGTGTCCAAGGCTTTCTCACATCCTTGAACTCCTGGAGATATATTTCTTCGCTTATTAACCTTTCCCTTCTAGTCATGTAAAATAAATCATTTGGGTCCATCTTATTTTCTCTAGCAAATTTGATGACTTCTGTGTCCACCATTATCCTGTCTTGATACTCCTAAGATAAGTTGACGGCTTTTTCTGTGATAGTCATGAAGATATCTGGATCCTCACCATGATCGATAGCCCATTTTCTAAGACGTTCTTCTCGCTGTTGTCTAGCACTTTTTTCAACCACAGGTCTCAAAAGATTGTTACTTTCAGATAGATTAGAAGTCTCAGATGTCCTAGATGTTGAGGCGATTGGGACTTTTGCCTGTTCTACTACATAGTCAAAAAGAGCTTAGGTCAAATCGTCCTGTTTATTTACTTTCTTATCTCTTGGAAGGAGATTCTCTTCTGGCTGAGACGGGATTATTTTTGGGGGAATAATTGGTCTCTCTAGGACCGTTTCTGGCACATTGAATATAGGTATGTTTACTGTCTCATTTTCAGGTAAGTCAGGTTAAGGTATGTCAGAAAATTCTTCCGTATCACTTAAGCCAGATTCATGGAGCTTGGTTACAATTTTTGAGCAGTTAAGGACATATTGCCACTCTCTTTTTCCACCTTCCACTCGTACTTGTTTACACTCAGTAATATTTTTCTCTGATAACTTCTTACCAAAAATGTTATTAGGTAATGCCTTTTCACCATTATCCATATACTAATCAAGATATTTTTGGTATAAAAATGCTTTGCTACTGGTCCTGATTCCACTACTCTCAGCCCAAAATGCAATATGGTTAATTATAAATTGAATGGGATTAGAAAGCTGGTTTTGCATTATTTCTACCTTCATTTTAGTTGGTGAAATCTTACATGGCTTCCATCCTAAAAGATTAAGATTAAGCAAATATGTCATAAATGATCCTAGTGTATCGGGATGCTCAAGAATTCCCCCAATTGATTGAAATATGTGAAATTACTTTTACAGCGGGAAGAAATATCTAAACATACAATACGTCCATCCCCCATTTCCACTCAAATTGGGGCATCATGATTACTTAAAACCATGAATCTAGGGTAATGACCATACTCTTGAAATTTTAATTCCTTACGCTCAATTGAGACGTAATCTTCTGTAATAAGGGACTTTAGATGGTCATTTGCTTTATGCCATTCACCACTAGCCATTTCCATCTCATTCATAATTATAAGCTTGGGTTCTTGAATAGCACTGTTGAATTTTCCAAGAATTTTTCCAAGGTCAGAAGTTGAATATACGAGCTCTGGACTGAATAAGCTTTTTCGAATGAAATCAGTAATAATTTTTTTTCACAACATGGTGAGGAACGTAATACAAGAATAGTTCCAGGGATTATGCTAAGATGCTGAACTAGGAATGCAAACTATTTCAGAATATATTCGGAAAGATTTTTGTCTCCATTACACCAGATATTTTTGACATGCCAAATGATTGGATTAACTAGGTCGTAATTAATCTGGGAAGCTGGTTTGGCCTTAAAACCTAAGAAAAGATTGAAGAATTCAGTTTTTGGTGGAATGGCATTTGGGGATATGGTAGGAAATCGATATCCACATAAGCAATCAAATGAGTATTGAATGCATTTTCTATTAAAGATTGTAATTTTATCGCTTCCCTACCTAACTTAACAATATTAATGGTTAATTTACCGAGATCTAACTTGGATTCCATATTGAAGTATAATCCACCATCTGATTTTTTATGTTTGAATATCCATGTTTTCATTTTCTTTTGGACGCAGGCGATCGTTGCTTGAATTGCATTATACACTTCATTGTGTGTAAATCTTTTCTTAGAGATACATATGGATATTAAATCCCACCATATGAAATAATCATTAGGGTCAGAAATTTTAGGCCGACCCTGTTTCTCTGGAATTAGAAGCTTCTTTTCTTAATCTAAGGCCATTTCACTAATAGTAAGTTTTTTCGAAGGCTTTCTGAATCCAGATTGCCTATCTTGATTTGCACGGTAGCAGAAAAAGCTGTAGGATTTTTTATTTTGAATAATATATGCATTATCACTAACATGCTCTCGGTCATATATTAGGCAGTGTGATGGAAAGACGTGTGATAGTGGAAATTTATCAGGAAAATTTTCAGATGGATATGAAAGATTATGCCCTTCGATGTTAGCTTCTTGAAGTAATGTCTCTACTAGTTTGAATTCAGCATCGGTGGTGACATTATTTATGATAGGACATCCCCCATTTCTGCCTTCGGAATGACTAAAAGAGGACTGTCAACGACTTCTGACTCAACATTGGGCAGACGAATCATAAAGTCAAAAACAGAACTATCTTTTGGATGGATAGCTTTTTTCACACAAATATGTTCTTCTGTTTTTTCATTATATTTGGGTGATCCAAGCATCCGCAAGGAAAAAGACCTTTTATTTGTGATATTATCTATAATACTATTTCCTTGTAGAGTCACCAGAACTTTTTTATGAATGAGCTTAGTAAATAATGCAACTTGAGCAATATTTTTAAGTCTCATACCATAAGTGGAAATATGAAGAGACATTTTTTTTGCATCACTATTACTAGCAATAGTTATAGTTTTACGATCCCAGTCTGGAAATATATCTTTACATACTTTTGCAAAAGCGCAGACAAGTAAATCTTGTATCTCTTTGCCTGTTAGTTTAGGTTCAATAGAATCATACACCTCTCGTGGCAAATCAAAGTCTATAATAGACCAGAGTGGCTCATCCTCATCAATGAATTCGTGTAAGGAATGGCCTTCACGTTCTGAGAGTATGGCTTCTATTTCATCCTCATTGTCTGCGCCTAGAAAATGCCTTGACCTAATACTATCATCACGAATTTTACATAGGTATTAACCTATATTGAAGGCTTTGAATCCACAATAGTATGGGGCAGGGGCATCAGAGAGGAACTCTGAAAGCTCGGAATGTTTGTCATATTATTATATCACAAATATACAGTTCGGGAGAAACTATATACTCCGGGAGAAATAAGTTTAAAATGAAAATTAATTCTGAAATATATAAATCGATACATAAACTAACTATTCATAGTTATTAAAAATAGTATTTTATCAATGTACTTATATTTACAGGAGTGGTAAGATTTGCAATCGGGAATGCTACCATCCAAAGGGATGCCATATTCACCACAATTCTCCTTTTCAGATACCCTGCAAAGAATGCGGTAAATTAACTTATGGCAGATATAGATTTTGCGATATTCATGCTAGAAAGCACCGTAAAAAAGAATAGTACCATCAGAATAAGCTGGTGAACTTGACTTTGACGCAATTATTGGTAAGTAATTTAGAGGTAAACAAAAATAATACAACTTGTCACTAGTGGATNCCAAAGGGATNGTGTCACTAGAAAAAAAAGCCAGTNACAGAACTAGTGANNCGAACGATAGGCTCTTTAAGAATTCTAGGCTAAAAGAAACCTTTCCTGATAGATGTCACTAGTATCACTAGTGTCACTAGAAAAAATCTGAGTTCCTTAACTTTTTTTATTTTTTTATAGCATACATTTATTATAATATATCTTGCGTAAAGTAGGTAGCATAGAAAAAATTCAATTTTTTTTTCTAATTTATTACTCTTTTACTAGTGACACTAGTGACACTAATCAAGAAAGAAATAAAATAGNCTAATAATCTCAAGAAAGATAACAAAGCTGTCACTAGTTCTGTCACCAGTTAGTATTTAGAACTAGTGACACTAGTGACAGCTGGTGACAACAAAAAATCATCCCAATTTATATCTTAATATGCCTGAAAATGTGGTAAAATATAATATAAATGCNTTCTAATGATTCAAATCTCNGNACACNAAATCGGCATACATATACNGGCGCAATAGTTAGACCACAAGATGGTGTACTTCTTAGCAAACAAATGGGCTGGCTAAGCTAATACAAATTGCACACCCAATAGAATACCCAAAATCNATATTAAAGTTAGACAAATTTTATTATTATTTTTGGCGCAATAGATTTTTGTTCAATTTTGATGATGTAATATTCCATAAATTCGGCCACAACTTTACTTTTACTAGGGACATACATAAACTGGCAACAAATGGGATTACAAAATCGGTGCACTTATGACAATTAAATGGGCCGGCCATAGTATACGGAACTAGTGACAACTGGTTAACTAAATTTGCTATATTATGACAGAGGGTGTTCGGTGCTGTAACAGGATCACGTGACTGGTGCAGTAAGACGCAGTCAAAAAAATTCGCTCCATAATTTCAGCCAGATTTTAGAGCATAAGAATTCGGCATCCAAGCTGGCTTGAAACTGGTGAACTAATAGAAATACTCAGATTCCCTGCCAGTTCTATGACAGCTTCACAGAAGTTCCAGGATACTATCAAGTCACCATCATGGTGCCAGGCTGGATCCTCGAATCACATGCCCAAAAGATCGGCCAAAATTATGGTATAGTGCCGACCAAATTTAGACGCGAATCTACTGTGATCTACTGCGTCACCTGACATGATATTTTTTTACTATATTTTGGCATTTTGATGGATAACAAAATAGGTGAAGAAGGAAAGCACCCTCGAATCCTTAACAGGTAACCAAAAAGGTACAGAATGGTAGAAACTCTGTCATAAAACTTGGGATCCAAACAATTGCAAACAAGCCAGACTTTTAATATAAAGTTTAACAACCAATTAACCATAGAACTCCAATATCATAAATTATATTAGAAGCCAATTATTCACGTATAGGATTAAATAAAAATAGGTACATTTCGATTATTTAGTAATAGTAATATTTAGGTTATTTAATTACATGATTACAAATAATAAATGAAAAAAGCTAAAGAAAAGTGAATTCAAAGGGAAGGAATATAGTAAGAAAAATAACTAGGTACACAAAATTGTCACAAACAGGTTATTTAGTTAGATTATTTAATTATATTTAGGTTATTAACTTTAGATTATTTAGATATATTTAATTTATTTAGTTATATTTAGATTATTTATAGTCATACTTAGATTATTTAGTTATAGTTAGATTATTTTATTACTAAATAACCTATTTATGACTAAATAATATAATTATATTATTTAGTCATAAACGGCTTGTTGTTTACGTTGTTTTCTTGTTTCATATCTACCCAAAGGTTATGTTTTTTAAGAAAAGCTTCTTGGGCACCCACTCTAAGCGACAGAAGTTTCGAGCTTCAAGCGAAGCTATATATGAATTAACGTTTATATTTTAGATAATTTTTAGTTTAGTATTAACATGACAGTTACATGTGACTTAACACATGATTAGTGTAATAAGTAAATGATCGGCAAGATGAATTTTAAATAATTTATTTATAGTTCAATTTATTTATAGTTTAGTTTATTTATAAACATTGCAAGAAATTATAGGATTCTAGAAAACAGAGGAATTGTGGATAATTTATAGTATTACAAGTAGATTAGTGAAATATAATTAGTGAAACATCAAAATGTATAAAAGCAAAAGAATTTTTCTTTTGTAAAATTTTTAGCTTTCAAGTTTTGAACTCATAATAAAAAATGGATAAATTTATTTGTAACATCCNGTTACATGTCTTATTTGTAACAACCTCAGAAAATAGGTCCAGATAATAAATTTTTATTTATAGAAATTATTTATTTATTTATAGGATTTTAATTAATCAAGCTAAACACAATAAAAATTGACAATACGCGTTAATATAATAAAAGTAAATACGCGTTTTTTTTATTTTTTTATCATTTATATTACTAGGTAACAAAGCTAAAGCATCCTAAAGGAAATGATGAAAAAAAAGTACACAAAAAGAAAGAATGAATGAAATAAAAAAAANAAGTAAAAAAGAAAGAAAAAAAGGAAAAAATAAACAAAGAAGAAATAAAGGAAAAAGAAGAAAAAAAAGGTAATTAGAACAAAAAAACCTCAGCCAAAAACAAGAAAAACAAAAGAAAAGACTCACCAAAAGACCAAATGCCAAAGAGCAGGAAAAGAAGAAGTTAGGATGAAAAAACTCACTGAAAATAAAAATGAAACCTAAGAGATGAAAAGCTGACCTAAATGGAAAGGAAAAAAAAGAAAAAAAAAAAGGGAGTTAAAGAAGAAAGAAAGACAAAGACAAACAAANAAACGAAAAATAAAATTATGAAGAGCTGACCTAAATGGAAAGAAAAAAAAAANAAAAAAGAAAGGGAGTTAGAGAAGAAAGAAAGGCAAAAACTAACAAACAAAAAACAAAAAAAAATGAAAATAACAGACGTACCTAAGAAGAAACAAAGAGTAAACTAAATGGAAAGGAAAAATAAAAAAAANAAGGTATTAGAGAAAAAAGAAAGAAAAAAACAAGCAAACAAACGAAAAAAACAAAAAACGAAATTAGTGGATGTACCTGAGAAGATTAGAAGAAAAAAAGATTATTATGATAAATAAATAATAATATGCGTGTGATGACGTCAATAAA
This sequence comes from Glomus cerebriforme, assembly GCA_003550305.1. Taxonomy (NCBI): domain Eukaryota; kingdom Fungi; phylum Glomeromycota; class Glomeromycetes; order Glomerales; family Glomeraceae; genus Glomus; species Glomus cerebriforme. The sequence goes on along the minus strand of QKYT01001269.1, from coordinate 3,429 downwards.
TAATATTCCATTTCTGAGGGTGTTACAAATAAAGCGTGTAATAGGGTGTTATATGTACATTTATTCATAAAAAATAATTAAAAATAATAAATAAAACAAATATTTAAAAATACACAATCCTTAATTATTTCCTTAGCAAAAAAAGCCTGAATATAATAGTTCTCTTAGTTCTGAAGTAGCATAAATATTTTCACACCATTTTTCTTTATTCTAATATTTTAAGTCCAGAAATAAAGTATGGGAAATTATCCAATTTTAATTATTCAATGAAAAGTTATTTAAATTGAGGGAAACTATCACATTTTAAAAGTTAAATTTAAAGAAATGAAAGAAACAATGAGTTATTAAGATTTAAACCAAGCATATTAACAAGGGAATATTAACTTTAGTCTACTGGTATGTGGCAGATGCTGGTGACAACGTGTGAACTGTAATGGATGTTGTTTTAATAATTTTATCTTGTTACTTCTGTCTGGATGTTGCAATCTAAGTGGTAAACAGTTTGATGAATGTCCTAATCTTAGTAACTTGAAAAGTTTCAAAGTTTATAAGCTCAAAGTAATTCAGAATATTCATATAATTAGAAACAATAAAAAAGATATTTGTAACACTTTAACTGCAAAACATAAATAACTTTTTAAATTGTTACATATTTNGTGTTTATTCNTGATAACCTACATTACGTAGATATTTATTTTTAATTCATAAATTTAAATTAAAAGATTTTTTTTTTACTATTATAAATGTAAAATTATATATTTGCAGTTTATAATAAAGTTCTGTATATAATATCAAATTTAAATATATATTATATATATTAGCTGATGTAGTTTATTTTCTAAATAAATAAATAATTATTAAAGAAAAAAAAAA
>QKYT01001267.1:0-13500 GCA_003550305.1 Glomus cerebriforme | reverse complement strand
AAAAAAAAAAAATAAAAAAAAATCTCCGCTAATATCAATGCTAGAATGATGATATAACTATCATTCGAATCCTCTCATTGAGACGAATTGAATGATATTAATTATATTGAAATCCAATTATTGGATCATATTTTATTTCCAAAATTTATTAAATGTTTGTGTAGTTGTAACTCTATCAATAATAATATTAGAAAGTCGATATATATACCATTCGATTCATCTTAATGTCAGGATTCAAATGGTATAAATTTCATCAAGATATAATCACTAGATCTCGAGTAATTTGTGATTTTGTATTTATATGAATCATGTGATTGGAATTGCAGAATTGCGGATTTCTATGCACAATTCAATTCAAAATTTCACAATATTGCAGATTTGGAAAAATAATTGCAGTATTATCTTTACCTGCTACCACACATCTTCTATCTAATTAAAAAATTGTTGTGCAATATGTAAACATTTAATTTACTCTGTATAAAAAAATAATGACCAAATGATTAAATGATAAATGATGCAAATGACAGTCAAATGACACTTGATCATTTGGCATTTAGCATTTGGGTCATTTGTGAAATGATAAAGGACAAAGGATTCATAATCCTTTGACCAAATGACTCATAATCCAAAAAAAGGTCAAATAACCAGGTCATTTCCTACAATATAGTATATCAATTTCACCAAAAAATCAATCCAATAGATACTGATGCTTCCTAAATGCTTTAGCAATTACTAGAATGAAAGGAATTTGAGCCATTATGGATTGTTAAAGTTTATTTAGATCCTATCTTAAGAAAACTCACCTCTCTTTTTTGGATGTTACCTACACAGAGAGATTTGTATAGCAAATTTAACGATGTTATAATAATGAATACGACTTACAATACCAACTGATTTAAAATGATGCTTAGCATCATAACTGTAATTAATAATAATTTAGAACAAAAATAATTGCATATGTTATTATTGAGAGTGAAATACTTGATACGTACCAATGGATTCTTGATAATATTCTTACTGAAACAGGTATTTCTCCTGGAGTTGTCTATACTAATTCAGATCTATCTATAATGAGAGCAATTAATGATATATTTTTTAGAGCCCATAATCTATTATGTATCTTCTATATAGATTTGAACCTCCAAAAAAACTTAAAGCTAAATTGGGCAGTCATTTTGAAGAATTTTGTCACATGTTCTATATATGTCAGAATTCTCTATATGAAGAACTATTTGAAAGTTAATAGATCCAATTGATAGATCAATATCCAGCTGCATCAAAATATCTTTTGAAGATGCTTTATATTAACAAGGAAGCTTGGGTTATACCTTGGATTTACTGCCATTTTACCACTGGTGTCTAAAGCATCCAAAGAATAGAGTCAATTAATAAACATATCTATGATAAGGTCAATAGCCACTTCACTATGTGACTTGTTACTTAGTATCAAGGATCATGTTAAAAATGATGAGCATTTTGAAAAATTTAAAGTAAAATGAAATGCTTTACCTACAATTGATATGCCAATGTTAAATACGAGGTTCTTTAGGCAGATAGATGACATGATTAAAGATGTTTTAATCCCTACAATACTTGGAAAACAATGATCACAAATGAATCAATCAGTGTGTTATGATGTTAATCAGATAAATGAATGGTGACAGTTGATAGTGGTAAGTAAATTTGATGTTGATTAGGTTCGTTAAATGTTGGATTCGTTAAGTATTTTGTAATTAATGAATGATTATATTTCTCTCTTCAGACAGAACCTGAGAATAAAGAAATGGATGTTGGAATTAGAGAATAAGTCCAAGATACCTAGCAAATTCTTTTTCATTTATTGGTTAAAACTATCTCTCTAGAAGTAATCAAAGAAGTATGGCATGTTAGAGCTATCAGGATTCAAGAAACAGGTTATTATATAGTTCTGCTTGATGAAGGAACACATTTATGTACCTGCCTTCTCTTAATTAATAAAGGATTGATTTGCCAACACTTTTTTCATGTTGGTACTTATTCTCATTATACTTCATTTCATATAAGTATGATACTGAACTGATGGTACTTAGATACCAATATTCAAGCCTTAAATCTCTTGCAATGTTATTCTTCCATTTCAATATGTGGCATACCGCAAGCAAAAGATAGTATTAAAATGGAAAAAAGTATTAACTTTCAACACTTTTTTTCACTTCGTAATAATTCGTATAGTTTCTGATCAAATGTAAATTCAAGTAAAGCTATATATGCAGAGATATTTAGTTTGTTTAGAAAGGCTATTGATTGTGCACTTAAGGCTGATATACACCATGGCTTGGTTAATTTACTAAAAATATTTATTTATGATGTGCTGTCACTGGCATATGCCACATACCAGTAGACTAAAATTAACATTCAGTTCATTTATATGCTTGGTTTAAATTTTATAACTTCATATTTTCTCTTATAATCTCAAATTTAACTTTCAAACTTCAATAGTTTTTCTTACATTAAATATCTTTTCATTAAATGATTAAATTGAAATAATTTCCCTTAACGTACTTCTGAACTTTCATATTTAATATTAATTAAAACCCAGGCGGACCATGAGCATATTCAAGATAACTTTTAATAATTAATATTTTATTTTATTTGAGCTCGAAAGCTGAGAAAACTTTTTATTAAAGTCAAATCTCAGCCAATTTATACATTTTGATGTTTCACTAATTATGTTTCACTAATCTACTTGTAATACTATAAATTATTTACAATTCTTCAATTTTCTATAATTCTATAATTCCTTACAATATTCTACAATATTCTACAATGTTCTACCATCAGGAAGTTTTGAAGGTGTTAATATGTCCAACAGTTGTTAAACACATTATACACTGTTGCATAACACCTACATATCAATGCCACTTAATATTTTTTCAATATAATAAATAGTTATTATATAATTATAATTTTTATTTATTTTAAATTTACTTATTTAATAAATACATTAAAAAATATTTTTTTTATAAATTAAAATTAAAATTTTATTAAATTTATTAAAAATCTTTAAAATCGGGTCCAGATTATTATATTGGCCAATATTAAACATAATTCTGGCCAAATTTGAAAATAATTTGGGCCAAAACCATCTGATTAGTTTTGGAAAAATTTTTTTTTTAAAATATCTTACTACTGATACGTTCTCTTTTTGTCACTATAAATGGGCAGAGGAAATAGCAATGGCTCTTCACCTGTAGGTACTAATGACCTTTATCCATCTATAGAGGAGGGGCTTTTTGCAAGATTGATTAAAAAAAAATTCAAATTGAAAAAGAAAAAAAAAAACAAAAAAAGGTTCATTATATACTTTTTTTGTATCATGTGTATCACATGATATGAGTTGCAGTTTATTTTAAAAAAAAAATAACTGCACGTCGCACTTATTAATTAAGCCGCAGCTACAGTTTATTTTAGTTAATCATTATTTAAACTAGTATTTCACAGATGATTCGGCCAAATCGAATTTAATTCAGATTTGATTCAAATTCGATTCGACTGATTGTTTAATTTTGCCCAAATTTTATAAAGCTGGCCAAAATTGCCTTATTTGAATCTTATATAACATTATACAAACCAAAAAAGGCATTTTATTTCTCTCAAAAATTGGAATTGTGAGTTACACAAGATTCCTAAAAAGGCAATTTTCTTGCAGATTATTTAATTCTGGCTGGAATTATGAATCATATGATATCAACATCGAATTTGAATCAAATTTAAATCGAATCCGAATTGATTTAATTTGATTCGTTCGAATATCAAATCAAATTTAAACGATTCGTGATTCGATCGAATTGAATTTGAATCTAATTCAATTTGATTTAATTCGATTTGTGCAGAACACTAATTTAAACCTTAAATCGGCAACTTTTAATTGCCATTTGAACTTTGAACTTTGTTCTAGAAATTGAGAAATAGTTAGTTTCTTTGCAAAACTTACCATTTTTTTTTAATTTTTTTTTAAAGAAACGTTTCTAACATTTCTTCTTTTTTTTTGTAAGTTCAGTTTTCAGTCTGATACTGAAAAGTGGAAACTGGTAAGTTTTTTCATGAAGCTTGCCATTTTTTTTCTTTTTTTTTAGAAATGCTTTCTAATAGTTCTTTTTCTTTTCTTGTAGACTCTCCTTTGGTTCAGACACTTGGAATTAGGAAATGGTGTAACTAAAGAAATAAGACAGATCATATAAAGATTATAATTAGTTATAATATTTGTAGTATAAGAATTAATGTTTATATTTTAGATAATTTTTAGTTTAGTATTAACACGTGACAGTTACACATGACTTAACACATGATTAGTATGACAAGTAAATGATCAGCAAGATGAATTTTAAATAATTTATTTATAGTTCAATTTATTTATAATTTAGTTTATTTATAAATATTGCAAGGAGTTATAGAATTTTAGGAAACAGAGGAATTGTGAATAATTTATAGTATTACAAGTAGATTAGTAAAATATAATTAGTGAAACATCAAAATGTATAAAAGTAAAAGAATTTTTCTTTTGTAAAATTTAGAGCTTGGAACTCACAATTAAAAATAATAAATAAAAACAAATATTTAAAATACACAATCCTTAATTATTTCCTTAGCGAAAAAGGTCTGAATATAATAGTTCCATTAGTCCTGAAATAGCATAAATATTTTTACACAATTTTTCTTTATTCTAATATTTTAAGTACAGAAATAAAGTATGAGAAATTATCCAATTTTAATTATTCAATATAAATCAAGGGAAACTATTGCAATTTTAAAAGTTAAATTTAAAGATATGAAAGAAAGAAAGGTATGTTAAATTTAAACTAAGCATAATATTAAACTAATACTTAAATTTAGTCTACTGACGGGTGGCAGACGTTGGTGACAATGGTAAGTTTCGTAACAAAACTTACCATTCTTTTTTTTATTTTTTTAAATAGAAACATTTTAACGTTTCTTCTTTTTTTTTCTTATAGGTTCTTGGATTTCATTTCGGGTATAAAAGTTTTTTCGTGAAATTCCCATCTGATGCATTTACTTAAAAAATCGTTAGTAGAAATGGTACTAACATTTTTTTTTCATTTTTTTTTATAGGATCAGGTTTTTTTCAATTTCAGCTTGAAAATCTAGTAAGTTTTGAAGTTGAAACTTCAAAATTTTCTTTTAGAACGTAAGTTTCATAATGAAACTTCATTTTTTTTGTTTTTTTTAAGAAATGTTCTAATCAAACATTTCTTCTTTTTTTGTAGGTTTGCTCCTGAACTTGGAAACTGAAACATAATTTTGTAACGTTCATTTTGTTGCAAAACTTCATTTTTTTTTGGTTTTTTTTACTTTAAGAAATGTTCTAACTGAACATTCTTCTTTTTTTTTTTAGATTCAGCTCTGGAAATTCAGAATCAGAAAAGAAATGTAAGTTTTATAATGAATTACTTCATTATGAACTTCATTTTTTCATTTTTTCTTTCTTTATTAGAAACGTTCTAATTAACCGTTTCTTCTTTTTGTAGTTTGCTTCTGTGAATTGGGATTGTAAACGTAAGTTTTGTAACATTCATTTCATTATGAAACTTCATTTTTTTAGGTTTTTTCTTTAAGAAACATTCTAACTGAACATTTTTCTTTTCTTTTATAGATTCGGCTCTAGAAACAGAAACTGAAATGTAAGTTTCATAATGTTTGTTTCGTTATAAACTTTGTTTTTCATTTTTTTTTTNTTTGTATAGAAACGTTCTAACTGAACATTTCTTTTCTTTTGTAGATTCAGCTCTGAAAATGGAAACCAAAACGTAAGTTTCATAATATTTGTTTTATTACAAACTTCATTTTTCATTTTTTTCTTTGTATAGAAACATTCTAACTGAACGTTTCTTTTCTTTTGTAGATTCAGCTCTGGAAATTCAGAATCAGAAAAGAAATGTAAGTTTCATAATGTTCATTTTGTTACAAACTTTGTTTTTTTCTTTGTATAGAAATGTTCTAACTGAACGTTTCTTTTTTTTAGTGTTCCGCACGAATCGAATCGAATCGAATTGAATCAGATTCAAATTCGATTCGATCGAATCACAAATCGTTTAAATTCGATTCGATATTCAAACGAATCAAATTAAATCAATTCGGATTCGATTCGAATTCAGTTCGAATTCGATGCCGATGTCACGTGATTCATAATTCCAGCCGGAATTAAATNATCTGCAAGAAAATTGCCTTTTTGGGAATCTTGTGTAACCCAAAATTCCAATTTTCGAGAGAAACAAAATTGCCTTTTTTGGTTTGTGTAACGTTACATAAGGTCCAAATAAGGCGATTTTGGCCAGCTTTATAAAATTTGGGCAAAATTAAACAATCGGTCGAATCGATTCGGATTCGATTCGGATTCGATACCGAATCCAAATCTGAAATTCAGATTCGATTCGAAATTTGAAAATTCCGAATCGAATCGAATCGAATCCGAATCGAATCTGAATTAAATTCAATTCGGCCGAATCGTCTGCGGAACACTACTTTTTTTGTAGGTTTGCTCCTGGACTTGAGAAACTGAAATGTAAGTTTTGTAACAAATGTTCTAACTGAATGTTTTCTTTTTTTTGTAGATTCAGTTTGTTCCTTGAAATTTGGGTTTTTGGGAGTCAGAAACGTAAGTTTCGCAACTTAGCTGCAAAACTTAGTTACTTTTTTATAGGTTCTTGATTTGGATATTAGAATTGAATAGTTAGTTAGTATAGCATAGTTAGTATATCTAGGAAGAATTTGTAATTTAATAAACGAATATAGTTTAAACATAATAAAATCAATTAACAACTAGTTGCTACCCGTTGCTTTGCAACGGCTTTTAGTCATAATTCGCAAGTTCATTGGTTAAAAATTTCAGTGGAACTAAAAACTATTATTGCGCAAAATTTTTGATCCAGTTAGAAAGAATCAAGCGCATCATGTAATATGAAATTTTATGAATCAGCATTTGTAACACAATCAGTAATAAAGTTTTAACTTTAAAATAAAAATTTTTTATTGTGCATTATATATATTGAAAGTATATCTATAAAAATACGTCAAATTTCTAACCAACAATGGTATATACTCTTTTATATATATAGTATTATATTAAAGACTTTGAAAAATTTCATTATACACAATATTTTTTGTTTGGCAAGCTTCGCTACTATCTTCTATGAGAACCTTAGTACACTGGTACGAAGTAATTCTTGATAGGGCAACATATAGCTGACTATGTGAAAAAATTGGTTGCGATAAATAGAGACCCATTTGGTTTAAAATCTGGCTTTGTAACTTATTGATTGTCATGGAGAAAGCAATATGCACTGGGAATTGCCACCATTTTGAAACAAATGGGAGACTACTGTCAGAGAGTGTTAACGTTATCTGAGATATGAAAATACGTTTACCAATGTGAGAACCTGTGATAATTTCTGCATCAATTACTTTGCTTTGAAGCCCTCTACAAATAAGCCTGATCCCATTGCAAAGCCCTTCTGATCGGCTTAAGTTTCGCATAAGCATAATTGGAATTCCCACTTTCACATTAGGAGGAAGCTCAGGAATCCTTAAGGATCTCAAAAATTCAGATAAATATAGTTGAGATTATTCTGCATTGCTATTCTCAGTTAAGTCTACTGAGTCTGCACTGGGATATACATGAATTTTGCCTGGAAATCGATCCATTATCATATCTGAAATCTTTTCAAAGTCAATGTTCTTTAGAGTTAGGATAGTTCTACCAACCATGTAATCCACATTACCAGATTTTTGATCAAATTTGAATAGATAAAATCTATAAGGTTTGTCAATTCTCCTTTAATCATTACTATATTTGGAGGAAGTTTTATAATGTCTTCTATGCCTAAAATGGTCAGATACTTACCATCTCCAATTTTTAAAAAAAAGCCAGTAAAATCTCTCTGGTTTAGATTCTCTTGGGTATTGTCATTCTGATGAAGATACATGTTAATTGTCAATTTCATGATTTTCATGTGTCTCCACACAGACGATTAACCCAAACTTGCAGAGACAATTTCAGCGTGAGGTGCATGTGGTATAACAGGCAACACTTGTCAAAAATCACCTCCAAAGACAAAGTTTTTTCTCCAAACGGCTTGTTTATTTGTGTAATATCACGAAGAGTTCAGTCAACTGCCTCAAATGCAAATTTATGCATCATAGGTACTTCATCCCAAATAAAAAGCTTCATCATGTTGATTAAACAGGCCTCTTTACTCCTTTGTGAAATGTTATATGTTGAAGATTTATTCAATTTAATTGGAATCTTGAACTGAGAGTATGCAGTTCTGCCATCACTAATCAAAACTGCAGCAATTCCAGAAGATGTTACTGCCAATGCAATATGCCTTGTGATCTGACATTTGCCAATAAAGTTGAGTAAAGGAATGTCTTTCCAGTACCACCTGGTCCATCTATAAAGAAGCATCCACAATCATGCTTAACTGCTTGTATAATAGCATCATAAATAACATGCTGATCTTCATTTAAGAGAGGAACATTTTGATGTAATTCATTTTCCAATTGTACGGTATTATATGATAACTCTTCATGAATTAGTTGATCTAAATCTTCACTATTATGATTAATATTTGATGAGGGAAGTGGCATATTCAGAAAATCTTTAAGTGATTTTCCATTTGACAGAAGGTAATATTCCAATTGGTTAAGTGCTCTAGGACCCGAAATATATATATAGGGGTAAGGTGACTTTTGAATTTTTTACTAATAGCTCTACGCAAGGGTTTTTTATATGATCGCTATGCAAAATTAGTACTTAACATCAGATAATCATGAAAAATAAGCAAATTAATCATCTGACCTCTAGTTGTCATATGATTTAGGCTATTATTTTCAACTTTTCTTTTAATGTTTTTAATTTTTTACTCAAATAAAAAATTGTAAATTGTTTCTAACTTTACATTTTAGGATAATTAATTTGAAATAAAAGTTTCTTTTGAAATATGAAATACTCAAATAAGTGTTATATTTAAAATTAAACTATTTATTTATATAATAAATATTGATCAGCCAAATTAGTACTAAAAATACACTAAAAATACGCATTATGAATACCTGTCTTTAACCAAAAAAAGCCAAAATAATACGCAAATCAAAACCTGGCTTCAATATTTATCACTATTATGGCTACGCGTTTGTTGACCCTACACCTATATATATATTTTGGGGTCCTAGTGCTCTACATTCAATTGTGTTACTCACATTACTGTATTGGTTCTGTCATTTTTGGTGTAAAATATCTTCGCATAATGCTAATTTATGATTGTTCCATAGATTTTTTGGTACTATCAGCTGGCAGAAAAGAAGAATCATTGCAAAAAGATGGCAAAGTTATTATCCTGTTTTCATCACACTCACTTCATGTAAACATGCATCCTATTCAGCATCATCTTGAAGAAGACCTAGCAAAGAACAGACTTCTTTGAAGTTTTGACATGTATATTCATTTACAGTTTTAGGTCATCAAAGCTAATTGCACCTTTGATTGACATGAGTAAGCAAGATTCGCAAATAATATCTTTCACCTTCCGAAGGCTGTAAAATGTAAAGCCTTCCAATTGCTCCTGTCACAATTTTTCGAGGATTCCACTTGTGATGAGATATATCCCAAATGTAGTGAACTGGGAAGTCTATGTATTTGTAAATACGCGCTGCTGTATTATTTCTATTTTTCTAAAACTAAGCTATCAAGGTTATTATATTAGCACGTTCTACAACATCCCGCAGATTCTTCCCATCTTGAAAAGTAACCTGTTAATTTCCTGAAAGATGAACTGCCAGTCTTTGTACATTTGAAAAATGACCATGCATTCTATAATGAAAAATTCTCCAGATGCTTTCTGAAGCTGAAACATATCTTGCATCCAGATACATTTTTATTTTATCAAGTGGCGCTTCAGCTGAGATTTGCTGATTACTAACATTATTAGATTGAGAAAGGGTAACAGTTGCATGATCATAACCTTTGTAAATGTATTTGTATAAATACTTAACTGCTAAGATAGAATTGTAAATCTCAACATTAATATGAGCATTATATTTTGTAACCAACTCAACATTGTGTGATATAACCCATCTGTTGTTTAATCAAAATCCACCTCTAGCTTCAATGAAACGGCTATTATCTCTTCTTTGGTAAAGAGGATATCCATTTTCAGTTTCTTGAGTAGTTTCCTGAAAACACTTAGGATAATGTTTTTGGCACACACCATCCTTCATACATGGTGCGGATGGGTTCATTTAACCATATGGACTATGCATCATGGTGGATGCTACCGTCTCATAAGCAAGAGGATGGGTTATAGGGTACGGAATCTCAGCAGAAACAATAGAATCATAATCATCTGTGAATCGTAATTTATCTTCTGGTGATAGTATGAGTAGAATATGCGTATAAGGTAAACCATGTTTCTGGAATTCTATTACATAAACATATGCACTTATTTTACCAAGACAATGTTTTTCAGTCAGATCTTTCAGCAGTTCCTATAGCTTTACATGAAAAATGTGAACTGTCAAGTCAGGCCTATCAGCAGCATTTTGATGAGGTAATAATTCCCTGGTAACCTCCGGCCATTTAGGATTACATGTAAAAGTCACAAAAAGATCCAGCTTTTCAAAGTGACTTACAATGGCCATCGCGTCTTGATACAACTGATACATTTGATATGGTCTACCAATAAATGATGCATGATGGGAGAATTATACGATGACCAACATTTGTGCTCATCTATTGCACCTTTATATAGTTCAATTCAAAGTGATGATTGGTTCATTTTAAGATAATTTAAGCGATGCTGCTCTATCTTAGCATATTGGTCAACAATATACTGTTGGTATAAATGGCCTGTTTGTTGCAACCAATCTCCATCTCTAATTTGTAGCCTGTAGGAATAAAATTGCATTGGAGTTATACTATTTCTCCTTGCAGCTCCTATAAGAGGTAAGTTTATATACCAACCATTATCTCCGTTTGGGAATAATAGTACATAATAAAGCGGATCATATGATAGATGTAACTCAGATATCTTTTGTAGACCTCCATTACGTAACTTTAGAAGAATATCTCGATTAGATGAATTTACATCATAACTATCACCAATTATAATTACTGCTACATCAGAAGCCGTAAGAGCATTATACTGACAGGGATCTCACGTTCTATCACTATGAATCAGCATTAAAATTTCAGTAGTTTCATTTGATTGAATGAGATCTCTTATTTGACAAAAACTTTGGATATATGGATTGCACTCATCCAACATATCCTTTAAGTATCGTAAAATATTGTCATTCAAATCCTGTATGATGTTGTGTCAGTTTTCATTTTCATGTATAGTATCATAGATGTATAGTTGAGCAAACATTGGTGTATGGCCTTTCTCTAGTAGTAATGTTCCAATACGATGATAGACTTGGCCATGAATTCAAAAATTTGAAATGTTCCTTCCCTAAAATTGTTTATCTACATTCGCTTCGAATGATGTGTATGCTAAGAGACTGTTGTAACCTCTGATATTTTTGTGAAATGAATCTGCATCAAATCCTGATGAATTATATTAATCCAGCAGATATGGTGGTAGCTCAAGTAAAGGTGGTAATGAATGCACATTTGATCCATTCTTCCTAATTCATGACGCAGCACTTCTGATATCCTTTCTGTATTATTATTATTTTTTTGTCTTTTTCTGAAATTGTTTTGCCTCTCCTTGCATAACCTCTTTTGACGTTATTCTCTTAGTTCAATTATTTGTCCAGAATCCATCAGAGTTTTAGATGGCTATTGAACATCATACGTGATATAGAAACACTTCGCATTTCATAAAATAAATATAATTATCATATGAATCATGTTCTCACACCTCAGCATTATTTTATCATTCATAGAAATATGTTCATTATACATGAAAAATATTGCAGGTAAACCTTAATTTATGTTAATTACATTTTATTACATTTTTATGTTAATTAATTTCATACCATTTTTATTAATTAATTTTTAATTATATAGATTTTTATATTTATTTATATTACTATTATTAATTAAATGCAGTTAACAAATCATTAAGGCTAATATGTGATTTCAAATCTATACATAATATGCAAGAGGGAGTAAAAAACAGATATATAACAAAAAGATTTATTATTACTATTTGCAAGGTCTCGCAAAAAAAAAATGAAAAAGAAGCGGTGGAAATTAAAAGAATTTGTTAGTGTCTCAATTGATATAATTGAAACAATTTTTTAACACATTCTTATATAGATTTAACAGAAATTAATAATGACATGCTAAATGAAAGAAAAGTAATGAATTGATTGGAAATAATTATAATTCTGCTAATAAAAAAGAAAGTTATGTGATGTATCAGATAAAAAACAAATAAGAGTGATAATATAATCTATATAAAATTAGAACTTAGACAAATCATACAAATAATTTTAAAATTACTTTAAAACAGACAATTTGAAATATCACGTGATGTAATAATTATGTTAATTTTTGCTAGATTTAACTATAATTTTTAATTCCGGCCAGAAACATGTGCACATCTATTTCCTTTTTTAGAATTTTATGTAACCTTATGTAACAATTTGATCAAATTTTCATAGGTGATAAAATTTCCTTTTTTGAAAATTTGTGTAATCTTGTGTAACTATTTAATCGAATTTTCATAGGGGACAAATTTTCCTTTTTTGGATATCATGTAATATTATGTGACTAAGTTACACAATTGTAAAGCATTTATTTATACAGTTAATCTAAACGTTACAGTTACACACAAATATTTTTATTTATATAGATGGTTTTATTTATTAAATGTAGTAAATATATGCTAAAATTTGTATCATTATACGCATTTTTCAACATTTTTATATGTGTTTTTCAACTAATAATATGCATTTTTTAACTAATCTAGTGTTATTATACACATTTTTAAACTGCTATTATTTTACTGTATGTTGTTATACATATTACACAATGCGTTTTTAATCATGTTGGTTTACAAAGAGTTCATTGCGCAACACTTTTTTGGTGTTAAACAATACATGGCGTATATTTACACTTTATACGCCTGTTCAAAACTTCCTGATGACAATATTTGTACTACTATAAATTATGTATTAAGTCATATGCTAATTACATCAATAAACTAAACTATAAATAAATTATTTAAAATATAAACGCTAATTCTTATGCTATAAATATTATAATTAACTGTAATCTTTATGTGATCTATCCTATATCTTTGGTTACAGTTTTCCCCCGCCTTAAAATTTGAGTCCCTTCAAATTCTATCTATAACTTCAAAATTTGATCTATCAATGTATTCCTTTAACAATTTCTCATTCACTGGTGTTTTAATATCCTTCCTTCTATAGTTTTAATTTTATATGCCCCTTCCCTATAAGAAAACTGTATACAGAATTGATACGTTTTTATATTCA
>QKYT01001265.1:7940-18163 GCA_003550305.1 Glomus cerebriforme | reverse complement strand
ATTTCCACAGTGGCAACATTTTGAACCAACTTATTAATGGCGAGATTATCTCAGTGATTTCAGATTTTGGTCTGAGTTGTCCTGTGAATCAAAATTCTGAAGACAAAACATTATATGGTGTCTTACCATTTGTTGCACCAGAAGTTTTACGTGGTGGAGANTTTACCAAAGCAGCAGATATTTATGGGTTTGGAATGCTGATGTNAGAAATAATCAGTGGTGAAGTACCTTTTATTGACAGAAATTATGACTTGCACTTGGCTATTGATATTTGTGAGGGAGAGCGTCCACCAATTCATGAATATACTCCTGAACCATATGCTGATTTGATGAAACGTTGCTGGAGTCCTGATCCTACCTATCGTCCGACGGTTAAAGAGTTGTTGGAAAAGTTTGGTAATTGGAATGAAATTCTCTTGTGGCATAATTCTTTAGAGTCAGATGAACAACTAATTGAAAAAATTGAAAAAGCATTTAGTAATGAACGGGAAGATAAGTGGAAAATTCGATTAGCAGAATTGGCTAAAAATCCACGTCCCTTAAAAAAATCGCAGAATTTGTTTACTAGTAAACGCCTTGACTTTTCCAAGCAACTACTTGAGATCAGGAATGTTAAAATGAATGATAAACTTGGAACCAAGGATGTTGAAATGAAAAAAAATGATGATGGTATGTAATTTTTTTTATTGACAATTTGAAAAACAAAATTTGAAATCTAATATAATTTATTAAATAGCAGAGTACAACTCTCGGCAATTTGAGTTATCTCTCTCTTTAGAAGGATAAATATGCACTAGTAAAAGTAATTTATTTTTTTCAAACCAGTGACTTTTAGATTAATATTGCAATGTTTGAATTTTTTTTTATTTTAGCTCGAAATTCTGAATATTATTTAGTATAAAAGAATTTTCGTTGTGACACTTCCATAAATTATTTTAAATAGAATTTTAATTTTTAATTAAAAAAATCACTATTGCGGATTTTTTGTGACTGATCCAAATTTGTTTTAGCCTTTTAGTGTCATTTTCTATCTTTCTAACGAAGCTTTAATGTATCTATTATTTCATATTATAAGAACATCATTATTCATTTTATTAGATAATAAATAAATTTGATTTTTTAAGCGATATTAAATTAGTTCAAGTTAAAATAATTACTTTTAGAAAATTTTGGTAATTTTAAAAAAATCATGTATTTTTTGGCGTATGATTCAAAATAGAGAGGTTAAATAAACGATCAAATTGGTACTTGTCTTCAAATTTTTATTACTGTATGACTGTATCTCATTTTAACTTTTAAAATATATTAAATTATAAGTTACATTGAAAATTCAGTAAAATATTGTCTGTTATTGTATGAATCATTTATGTTTTGTTTGATTCTTGATTAAAAAAATAATTTCTTTTTTTATCTAAATGAAATACTTTTAAAATAAAAAAGAGATTATTTAATTGTGGCTCAGTAACATGAGGTCAAAATTATCATATGGAATGATACTTACAGTATATGTTATGATTTTACATAAAATTTAAGTTTTTGTGTACACGAATATAAGCAAATATTTTTCCTTACGTTACGTCCAAAAAAAAAGTTTTTAATTTCCAAAGTATCATGAAAAAGTTTATTTAGTACTTGTTCTCGCTTATTGAAAAAGAGATGATAAAGATTATAAGTATTAAAATTCTCTACAAATAAATCATCTTTTCAATATATATTTGAAATCTAGTAATAAAAGAATGTGATTCGCTTCAGACAACTGAATCATTGGACTAGTATTGGTATATAATTTATTGTATGTTGTATTTTAAGAATTATATCATTCTTAGCACTTTATATTTTATTTGAATAATCACGTGTTAATCTGAATTCTAGAAATAACGATCATTGATACATCTTATTGAAAAATCCGTTCTGAGAATTCCTTTTCACTTATTTTTTATTTTCTAAATTTTCAAAGTTACTAAAATAACCATTTTCAAACTTTTAAATTTCAATATGATTAATTTTTTGTTAATTAGTGCTGCAATAGATAGAGAATTTGCATTGACAGATTATAATCATAATTTAGAAAAACAACATGAATTTAGAAAACAAATTATTCTTGCTAATGAATTTCTTACAAAAGATGAAAAATCATACGCAGTAAAATTATTAGAGGAAAAGTTTGACAATGATAAAGTTCTTTTTAGTGAAGGAATGAAAAGAATTTGTGAAAATTGTCAAGAAGAATGTTTAGCTACTACATCATATTGTGAACATTGTATTCAAAATTATTTAAAAGAAAATTTTACAAATTGGACATCTGAAATGTTGATATTGATAATTTAATACAAAATTGTCAAATGGAAACAATAGATAACAGAATGGATCATATACAATAATTTACAAAATATTAATTATTTAACTAAAGGTGGATACTCTGAAATTTATACAGCAGATTGGTTTGATGGACCTTATTATGAATGGGATAATCAAGAACAACAATTAAAAAGGTTTGGAAATGTAAAGTGATACTTAAAAAATTAGAAAGTGTTAAAAGTGCTAATAGAAGTTGGTTTGAAGAGGTATAATTGAAAGTTATTTATTCAGTTCTATAACGGAATTTTTTTTAAAAAAAAATTATATAATAATGAAAATAAATTTTATTGAATTTTTTTTAGAGTAAATCTCATTTAACAATAGGCAACAAATGGTCACTTATAGTACAATGTTATGGTTTAACAAAAGAACCATCAGATGGAAATTATATGCTTGTATTGCATCAAATTAAGAAAATATTTACAACAAAATCATCATAAAATTACATGGAAAGGAAGAATTTATATAGTATTTAGTATAATTGAAGCACTTTTTAGAATCCATAAAGAAAAGTCGTTTCATAGAGATTTGCATACTGGAAACATATTATTTTTACAATTTAGTCAAAGATTCCGTATTTGTGATCTTGAATTTTGTGGCCCTCCTAATAAACCATTAAATAGCATATATGGAAATCTTCCTATATAAACCAAAATTTTTCTGAAAAAAAAAACTACTTTTGCATCTGATAATTATAGTGTTGCAATGCTAATGTGGAAATTTCATCTGAACAACCACATTTTAACTACTTACGTACATGATTATGATCTTGCAATAAAAATAATAAATGGAATGAGACCAAAAGTAGCAATGGAAACTCCTTTAGAATATAAAAAAATTAATGGAACTGATGATTCAACAAAGAGACCTGATATTAATTACCTTTTTGATAAAATTATAGAAATAAGAAAATTCTACGAAAATAATGAACAGATGAATAGTCAGACAACAAATTATTACACAAATTCTAGTTCTGTTAATTCAATAGTTAGAAATTTTAGTAAAATTCATATCTTTAAAAATTTAAAGGCAATATAATATTAAAATTTTTAAGTAGATTTAAGATATGTTTAATCAAGTTATTGTCTAATATAATTCATTCTTTATTGATTAATAGAAGAACAAGAAGGTAATTTTCAATACTTACTGTATATATTTATAATAATTTTTAAATAATCAAAATTTGATTGAATTTAAATACTATAGCTTATTATAGCAATGATAGTATGCAGCATAACTTAAGTATTCCAAATAGTAAGTAATAATCTATTCAATTAAAATTGAATTTATTCCAATATTACTAATTTCTTTATTTATTTTAGAAAGTGAAGATAGTATTTGAACAATCTGAGCATCAAACTAAACAGAATGATTCCATAATAATTGGTAAGGTTAATATTTAAAAAAAAAGTATTTTTCTTTAATCCATATATAAATTTAATATTTCAAAAATCTAATTTTATAGATAACAAAGATAAAATGAAGACAAATCAAAAAGAATTCATTCTAATGGTATTAAATATTGTATTATTTTTTAATCAGTAATAAACAAAACTATATAAATTATATTAAAGTTTGCTTTTTATAAATTTAAATAGATGATGATTTAGTACCTCATAATAACAACTATTCCAAAAAATAACAACCATGTCATGATAGAAGTAATTATTATTAAATAATTTTTTATCATTGATATAAATATGTTTTTAAACTTTATATGCAATACAATATTGCAGTTGAATATTCACACATACAAAGAAATTATATTGCGAATGATGGTAAGAAATTTTGTATTCATATATTCAATTATTAATTATTAATGTTTAATGTATATTAGATATAGATGATGATGAGATTACTAATAATCCAAACTTTCTTAAGATGAATTAGAAATTCCAGAAGGTAAATTATTAAAAAGATTTGAAAATAATTTTTACAATAAAGTGTTTACTAATGATTTATTTTATTAAAAATATTATTAATTTTTGAAAAGTTTGATTTTAATACAAATATTGGTTCAATATCGATTCTAAAAAAAATAACTTTCAAACATTGGTCAGATCAAATATAAACTATAATTATTTTTGATGAATTTGGATGTGGGAAACAACTACTAAATATATTTTATTTTTTTTTTGTCTGAAAAAATTATAATTTTCAGTCGGCTTTACCAAAATGGATTTACTGGAATGCTTTGCAAATATACTCAATAACAAAAATAGAACGACTTAACTTCTAAGATACTTGAAGTTCATAAGTCTATATATATTCTTTAAGAGGCTTGTAATTAGTCATGATTTGTTTGAGTGAAGAATTTTTTGTGAAGATAATTTTTATAATTTAACAATAAAATAATTTTTTCCTTCAGCAACAAACCAATTTCTTACGTATGTTACTGTCCCCACATAATACATTTCTGCAGACCGTCCAATTTTATCACATGAAACTCTAGTTTTATCAATTCATCATTTGTGAATTTTAGAAACAATGAGAAGGTAAATGAGGTTTAAATAAATTCATTAACTATTATAAGCAAAATGTTATTACTTTATGTTTTACCTCTTTAAAAAAAATTAATTACCAATAGTAATGTAATATTATCTGTTATAATTTATTATCGCATCACATCATCATTATGCATTAACGCATTAACAATCAAATATTTATTTACTTCGTGCTACAGAGTACATAAAATAGTATATCTGTGGTGCCATATGAAATGAACGTTGCTTATAATTACTTTCTTTTTCCTTCCTTTCATAGTAATTAAATATTTCTTAAATGACAAACTTTTTTATGTTTATTGCAAGAGCAGATCTTTTTGGAATTCTAAAGAATCAATTAATAAAAATAAATATGTGAGAGCATAAAATTTTTGCAAATAAAAAAAATACATGTAAAATTATCAAAGTTTATTTGCTAAAACAAAATTATTAAATAACACTTCACAGGTAGGAAAAATTTTTTGAAATTTGATTACATACCAAAAAAATATGATTGATTTTTTTTCATTATTTTAATTTTACATTCTTTTAATATAAATAAATATTACAAGTTACTACAACTACGCCATACTGTATTATTACAAAATCTATGCTGACGTGAAAATAAACTTTTATGATATTCTGGCTTAGAGTTATAATATATTTTATATTTTACATGTTCCTATCACATGTTTGATTAACGCATGTTAAGTTGGCTAAAAATAACAAAAGGTATAACATGACAAAAGTGGGCACCTGAATGTGGCTTGATTTTTAAGTACCTAAGACGCGCCTTAGACGCCTAATTACACCAGGTGCGTCTTATTTTTAGGCGCCTGAGTGTGGCACTTAATTGCGATAGGTGTTTTATGACAGTCAAAAGGTTGTTGTTTTGATCAACATAAGATGATAGTTCATCACTGTGAGATATGGTTGGGTAATGTCACTTATAATTTCTATAAAATGGGAGCGTCTAAAGCTAATCTTTCCCAGCGTCACCATCAAAAAAGCTTGGGTATGTGATCATAGTAAAAAATTGTACTTTGAAATCTTATTTGTCACCTTCTATTCATGGTCGATTACGTGACACAATATATAATTTGTCACTTGTGTCACACCTCTACTAATGCCGGCCAAAATTACAGAGTCGAGCTATATGATTTTTCATTTATAGAAATTATGTGATCGATATGAAAAATGAGAACATTTTCAAGTCGATCAAAACAAGTTGCTTGTTGTTTTACAACAATCTTTTGGCTTCTAAGCTTCTACCGTACACCATAAGATTTGTTTAAATAAATTCTCTGCTTCATAAACAGCAGTTCACTAATTAATTTTATTTCAATTGGATTTAATTTTACATCAGTATAGTATTAATTTAAAATATTTAATTTAAGTGTTGTCTACTGTACATCAAACTAAATATGCATCATTCTTAATTCAATGTTAATTATAACACAAACTATAAGTGTACTTTGTGAAATTTATTACTAATTTATATCTTATTATCCTGGCTGACTTTATTGAAAAATTTATGAACAATAATTACTTTATCAGTATATCCTTCTCTATCCTTTGTTGATTTTTCTGGCACGCTTGATTTTTGCAGTGCAAATACTGTATGTACGTCAAATGGTATCACAAAAATCCAGTTTTCAAGGATGAAATTTAAATAAATATATTTTTTATCATTTTAAAATTTGAGTTAATGTTGTGATAAATCGTGGCTTCAAGTTAAAAACTGATATGTAATTACGCCACATTATATCTGTCCTACGGTTGATCTTCTAAAAATAAAACATCATTCTCTCGATAAGGGTAGTTTGTGTGATGCGAGAATGAATTAATGATTTGGCGTTTTTTGATCATCAGTTTTTTTTTCCAACTCTGAAACTCCATTTTTTAAATCCCTTAATTCCTACAAATGATTGAAATGAAATTCATATGGAGAATAAGAAAAAATAAAATGAATAATACAACCGAAAATAATCTTACATTAGGAAATACAATTGACAATGCTTCAATAGAAATTAATTCTAAAACAAACGCTCAAAATTTATGGAAAGATTGGAATAATAAATATCAGGTGAAATAAATATCAATTTTTTAGGGTTAAATTAATTACTATGTAACAATATTTATTAATTATTTATTTATCACTTTCTTAAAGCATCTTGTTACAATTCCTTCTATCAATTCAATTACTCAATCAGGAACTAATGATTTTGGTAAAAAAGTAATTTTTATGAAAGATTTAGAGAAAAGAAAAGAAGTATATGGAATATGTGGAGAATGTAATGAACCTGGTACAGGATTTCGTTGGTGTCAACCTTGTAATGCTAAAAGATTTATGGAAAACTTTAAAAATTGGACTAGCAGAAATAAATTAATTGATGAATTGATACAACAATCCCAAATTAATGCTTCATGGTCTAGAATGTGTCTAGAATGGGTACCTTTTGAAATTTTTGAAAATGTGACTTATATTACTAGAGGTGGTTTTGGTAAAATTTATTCAGCTGATTGGCTCGAGGGATGTATTCATTATTGGGATATTGAAAATCAAAAATGGGGAAGAGTGAATACCAGAGTTGCATTAAAAAGTTTAGACAATTCATCTAATATAAAGTCAGACTTTTTAAATGAGGTAGTTAAAATAAATTAATAATTTATCTTTATACAGTATTATATTTAATTATAATAATTTTTTT
The DNA here is from genome assembly GCA_003550305.1 of Glomus cerebriforme. Taxonomy (NCBI): domain Eukaryota; kingdom Fungi; phylum Glomeromycota; class Glomeromycetes; order Glomerales; family Glomeraceae; genus Glomus; species Glomus cerebriforme. Next base: position 10,611 of record QKYT01001265.1, on the reverse strand, counting down.
TTTAAAAAAATAATTTGTAGGTTAAATCTTATATTTTAGACAGCAGTTTAAATATTATTCGATGTTTTGGAATAACTCAAGATCCAAATACTAAAGATTATATGATGATTTTACGATATTGTAATGATGGAAATTTGAGGAATCGCTTAGATAATAAGTTTATTGATTGTAAATTAAAAATTCACAATTTATTACAAATTGCAAACGGGCTTCTAAGTATTCATAATGCTGAAAAAGTTCATAAAGATTTTCATTCAGGCAATATATTATTCAACTTTCAATATACATATATTAGTGATTTAGGAATGTGTCAACCAGCAAATAATGAAGTTAAAGAAGAAGGGGTTTATGGAGTATTACCTTATATGGCGCCAGAAGTTTTACGTGGATATGAATATACAAAGGCAGCGGATATCTACTCATTTGGAATAATGATGAATGAGTATCTTTCTGAAGAAATTCCTTTTAATGAAATTCCTCATGATTATACTTTGGCTGTTAAAATATGTAAAGGATTTAGACCAAAAATTTCTGAAGATACACCAAAGTTAGTTTCAGATTTGATTACTAAATGTTGGGATGCAAAGGTAGAAAATAGACCAACTGCCAAAGAATTATTTCAAATATTAAATAAATGGGATAATGAAATAAGAGATTATAGTGGTAAAATTATTTCTCAACTAATAAAATATAATAAAATTAGAGAGAATAAACTAAAAAACGGACCAAATGAGAATAAGACTCAAACACACCCACAAGCAATTTATACTAGCAGACTTTTAAATTTCAAAAATCTTCTAGTACCAATGAATCAAGGTAAATTTACTTAAAATTTTCATTTCTTACTATAATTCTTTTTTTAAGGAAAATGTCTATTTTTTAATAGATGTCAATCCTTCAACTTCAGCAAATAGTAAGTAAATATATTATATATATTATACAGTATAGTATATGGGATGAATACATTTTAATTAGTTAATTATTATTAATGTAATGTTAATACTATCGTTTAATTTATAGTTTCTGAATGTTTGGATTGTGAATTAAATGAATCAGGTAAAGTTATTTGTTTATCTTTTTATAATATATCATATATTTATGACGGGATCAATTTATTTTTAAATAGATCTTAACCAAGAAGATGAATGAATTCCCTTTTTTTATTATATTTATTTTACTTTTCCAACTTACATTCTTATTATTTATTATCTTGCAAAAATTTTTTGTATAAATTTCAAAACCAATAATTTATTTTATTATTTATCCTGGGTATAACATTGATCAGTACTTAGTATTTAACGCAACATTAAATAATGTTGCGTCAGAAGAAAATATTATATAATCGTTTGACAAATCGAATATTAATATAAATAATAAATACAGTTGCATGTACATTGATTTAAGTTTAAATGTGATTCTTTTTGTACATCCTATTAACGTTCATCTTCCATTAAATTTTTTGTAAAGCCAAAGAAAATTTTAGGATGTTGAATGCAAGAATATGCGTTATTTTAATTTTTAAAACTATTAATGAGATTTCAACTAAATTAATGCTAATTTCACATAATTCAACTATCAATATGAAAGTCTAAAATATTTTTCATCACAATTACAATAACTATAATTTAGATTCATTTAAATTGTTTTTAAAACCAGTTCAGTTTGAACTGTAGTTTCGTTCATAGCAAAAGTATGCAAAAATTCCAATGCAATTTTTTTTAAGAAATCACACAGCAACATTGTCACAATACACAAATAAATTAAACACAAACAAACAAATTATTTGATCTGCGCATCGCACAAACTACACTGAAAAGATTTTCAATGATAGAATTCCTTCGAAGAATTCTATCCTTGAGATCAACATCACATACCGTAGGACAGATATAATGTACTGTATGTGGCGCACGAATTTTAAAATAGTGAAAATTTTATTATTAATAGTTAGAATAACTATTAAATACTAAGCATAAATAAAATAATATTAAATTGACTAAGAATTTTGATAGATTACTGAGCGATTTAATATTTTCATCTTGTAAATCTAACAGCACGTTTGTAACAAATAAGGCAGGCATACAATCGAACCCAAGAAAATTAAAGGATAGAATGGATATATGAAATAGTTATTGTTCGTAATAAATTTTTCAATAAAACTGAATATAAGAAATATAAATTAAGAGTTATAAAAACAATTTATATACGAATATCTTGATTTATGCGTTAATTATGTGTGCTGTACGATAATTCCGAAAATTAACATTGAAAAGGTGATACATATTTAGTTTGTTACAATTTCAAATCACAGGTGCTTTTGGCTACTAGTTCTCAAATGAAATAAAATATTATTTTTTATTGAAGAACAAGAGTACAAAAAGTTATGAGTTGTACAATAATAAAGTTTAATTTCATTATAATTTTCAAAAAAAAAAAAAAAATTTAATTTTAATTATTTTATAGAGAATTTTTGATTATTTTAATGTACAGTACCTATAAAAAGAAAAATTATGTCATTGTAGGAAATGTGCAACATTCGGAATTTTGGATTGGCCAACTCATTTTATATTTGCTCTCATTGTAAATAATAAGTAAATGATTTTATTTTAACCCGCTGGTTTAAAAGAAAAAAAACATTAAAATAATAAATGTGGAAGACGATTTCTCAAAATTT
>QKYT01001263.1:7629-18205 GCA_003550305.1 Glomus cerebriforme | reverse complement strand
AAAAATATTGGATCTCTTTTTTATACTAGGATAACTAAGGAATAGATTAGGCGCAAACACCAATCATCAGGCACAGCCAAATCATGCATTGCACAATTCAGAAATTTAGATTAACCTGTATAAATATCTAATAACAGTTACACAGGAATTCTTTTAGTTATATAGAAGATTCCCGCATAGTATGTTATTTTATTTTTTTAGTTAGCTCGTGACAATGTTATTATTATGTAATGTAGATCATTTCGGATAACTTATTGGTGATTGATAATTTGAAAATTTACCGTTATTTTTCAGGGCCGGCATTATACTGTACAATGCCAGCCAGTGTTAAATGTGATAAAATTCCGCCTAAAAAGAATAATTTTGATTGCTGATTTTTTAAACCTGATTTAGTTTTTTTTGTGTAAGATAATATTTATTTACATAACACGTAAATTGATATACTTGTTTAATTTATTTGCATTTTATAATTTTTTATTATAAATTGATCTACACACACGGTATTTCATCACTACGAAATAAGGTAATAAGAGTTTTACACATTCTATATAAGTAAAACAAAAAAATTCGGAGATAAAAATCCATAAATAGATAATCCTTATTTTTTTTTTTTTTTTTAAAAAGAAAGTTTAAAAATTTTTTCTAATCTAATAATCGCATTATGTCAAATATTCGATATAAATTAGTTAATGCTGCAATTCACAATGCATTTTTATTAATATATCCTAATATCCGCAGTGATAATGATAAACAATATGAAATTATGCAACAAATTATGAATCTATTACAACTGTTGAAAAATCTGAAGCGATAAGACTTTTAAATAAAACTCATAATGAACAAAAAATTCTTTATAAGATAGGAAAAAAAGAATTTGTAAAGATTGTCAAAATGAATGTTTAGCGATATCATATTGTGAATATTGTATTAGAAATTATTTAAAATCAAAATTTTCAAATTGGACATCTGGAAATTATGATATTGATGATTTAATTCAAAAATGTCAATTGGAATCACTTTCTCCACATAGTATAGTTGAATGGATCCCATATAATAATTTACAAAATGTTAAATATCTAACTAAAGGTGGATATTCTGAAATNTATACAGCAGATTGGATTGGNGGAGAATATGATAAATGGGATTCTGAAGAACAACAATTAAAAAGATGTGGAACGAAAAGAATAATAATTAAAATATTAGATAATGTTGAAAGTGCTAATAGAAGTTAGTTTGATGAGGTAATCTAAAGGTAACGGTTACACAACAAATATTTTTAATTATTCTAACTATAAATTGGCGCAAAAAGTTATAATTCCGGCCAGAATTAATGACGTAATAGGAAATTTCCNTTTTTGGAAATTTGTNTAANACTGGTGTTACCCATTTCTCCAATTTTGATGGGAAATATATTTTCCTTTTTTGGAAATTTGTGTAACGTCACGTGATTAATCCGAGGTTGTTACAAATAAGGGGTATAACAGGGTGTTACAAATACATTTTTTCTTATTTTTTTAGACTAAAATTTTATATTATTTATTAATTTATAATATGTTTATTATAATTCGCTAAATATTTTGAAATATTTATTAAGTTTTTACAAATCATAAAAATTCCTTCAACATACCATATGATCGATTCAGTTTCCTGTAATTAATATTATCAGACATTTACTATTTGATAATTTATGTTAGTACAACCAGTTACTATACATAATAAAAGTCTAATAAAGGTTAAACCTGATAAAACAGTTACTCAGCATTATGTAACCTCATAACTGTGGCACTATTGTACCTTACATGTATTTACATAAGAATATAATTAGTGAAATTTGCTGAGCTATGCTTAGCAAATTTCACTAATCATATTGCTTATTGCAAATACAACAGTTACTCAGCATGAAGTGCTGAGTAACTATTAATTATTTATTAAAAAAAAATAACATTAGTATTCACAAAAATCTGATCAGATTGAATCTAACTATCATAACTATCAAAAATCCATATTCTTAAAAAAATAAAAAAAAGAAACAATTTGGATTTTTCTTTAAGATTTAATAAACCCTTTCCTCTCCCTTTTATTTATCTCTAAGGAGTCTAAATAGTTCACGCTCCTAAAAAAAAATAAAAAGAAGAAATTAGATTCCTTTCTTTAAGTCATTAATAAAAAAAAAATTCACATACCCTTCTATTTCTCCTAAAAGAATTCATCATTTTAGGAAGGTTTCCTATAAAAAAAAGAAAAGGATTAATTTCTTTTCTGTAAAATAGTACATTTAATTCCTTTCTTCCCATTTTACCTTCAAAGAGTCCAATATTTCAAACAATCTGAGTTTCTAAAAAAATAAAAAAAAAAATAAAACAATTAGTTTCTTTAAGATTATAGTTTTTTGTTTTAATTTTAGTAAAGATTTAATTTTTTTAGTTTTTAGTTTTTTTTTTGTAAAGATTTATTTTTGTTTTATTTAAATTTGGTTTAATTTTTAGTTTTTTACTAGTATAATCTGTCACGCTGCGCCGGGATCAATGAGCTTAAAGTAATATAGTAAATCATGTACAGTATATAAAAATGTTCCAGAAATAAGCTGTGACATAAAAAAAAAAATCCTGATTTATATTCAGGAAAATTAGATTCTATATGTTATTAATAGATGGTTTAAAATTTTTATTTGTTTAATTTATGGCTAATATTGATATTAATGCCAAGCAAAATAAATATATATATATATCTGCTATATTAAAATGATGTTATTAAACACTTTGAAAAACTTCACTATAAAGGTCTGAACTAATAGATTTTATTTCAATTATAAAAAAAAAATTAATATAATTAACAATCATGCCACTTATCAGTTCGCCGCAGTATGCCACCTGAAATATAAAATAGATCAGGCGTGAAGGCGCAGATGAATCACATATTATACAATTCAAAATTATTTATATATACAGGTAATCTAAACTTTCTGCTAGACAACAATTTTTTTAGTTATGTCAGAAAAAAAAATCACAAATCCCATTGGTGATCTATTGTTACAAAAAAAAATTTACTACTAATTAGTAATTTAATATTAAGGTCTTAACTTTTAAGTATAAACATAAAATTGCCAATCAAAAGATCTTAACTTTTAAGTATAGATCAGACACAGATCTGTACAATTTAAAAATTATTTATACATACTAATCTAAACGTTACGATTTTCCATGAATTTTTTTAGTTATATAAATATATTGTATGTTTAATAAAAGTTTGTGTTATTATTTTCTTGATATCTAAATAAATGTTTTTGGCTGGATTATTTAACGATTATTGATCAGATAATTTAATGGAATTTAAATATACTGTAACCATCTAAAATTTATGACATGGATATATGGTAACAGAAAATAAAATACTTGATTTTTCCACTACTAACTATCTATATATCTAATTTAATTAAGAAAAACTAAACTAATATAATATATGTAATTAAAAATAAAGCTCTATATATATAACAATACAATTAAAATTAACAATAAATAATATAAATTAAAATAAAACTCTATTTTATTAAATTAAAAATTTGAAGTAAAATTTATTATTTATTTAAATATTTAAAATATTCAATTTGGGCACCCAGTTGTACACAGTTTAAATGCAAACTAGTTTTCATGATCTGAAACCAGTTAACCCAAATTATGAGAAATCCAGTTGGAATCGGATCCAAAACCAGTTCAGTCCTAACCTTTATTTACAAAATTTACATAGGGAATTGTCATTAATAAATTAATATAGAATATCACGAATTATTATTATAGAATTAAAATATTAGAACCATTTTTGGTCAATTTAGTTTTGAACTCTACTCTGAACCTGGTTCTAGAACCATTTCCATTGGTTCAGTTCATTCCCATCTGTTTCAGTTCTGTGAACCAAAACTGAACTGACAGAGTTGTTCCCATCCCTAATAATTCTTGAAGGGCTTCAGGCTGCTTTATTTTTTTTAACATTTGAGAGTTTGTATAATCACTTAACACTCGTTTCTAAATTTTAAGGAGACTTTAACTTTATTAGTAAAAATAACATTAAATTTGCTTTGCTTACCATATTTACTGTAATAAAAATAGCTGATGGTAATTTTTTTTTCTCTGAAGAGTCCAAATAAATTTTAACAACTTACGTGTAATAATGAGGATCTAATTGGCATCATATTTTTAGGAGATGGTACATTTAATCAGTAGATTTTTTTAATTGTAGGGGTATTTTGTTCACCGATCATTATATTTTATTAGTAACACATATGAATTTTATAGTTTTGTTGATCAGAAATACCCCTAGACCCTAGGATTATTTTTGTGACGTTCAATTTCACGAATCAAATGATTATCATTTTTTTTATCATACCATATGTCGAAAGAAAAACTTATTCCTTACTCTGATTATTTCGATGAATATCCTACTGATAGTTGGTCCTACTTAAGCTTTATACGCTAAGCTTTTATCAAAAGGTTGCTTTCGCCTAATCCCGTAAAAGTCTACAATTACAAGTACAAGAAGTGTTTGGATTTTATCGAGCAAAAGTACGACTCTTTGAAGTGTTCAAAGGCAATTTCACTAAAGAAATCGTTTAAAGTTAGTATATTTTCTGTGCAAATGAGCATAACTTGTCAACAACACAGCTTGGCTTTAAGCCAGGTCAATACTATACGGAATGTTCTCACGTCACTCTGGGTTTCTTTGGCGTATTGCTACTATTGTGCTTTATTAGACAAAGCATTGATACTATACAAAGTGTTCTCGCACCACCCTGGATTTCCTCGTCGCACAATAGATTGTTAATATATATATTTTTTTTATTTAAACCGTTAACTAATATCCTTATCTTGCTTATTTTTTTAGAGATTGACAAAAAAAAGAAAGAAGAATGGTTGGCTAGTCATAATAAATTAGCAAAAAATGAAGAAATCGAGGTGAGCTCAGAAATATGACATCAATTTTCTGGTATTCTACTCTAAAAATACGAACTATTTGCATAGCATGAATATCATGTGTCACTAAATAAAGATGTAAAGGAAGAGAAGATAATTTATTCCAGCTACCTGCTAGAATCACGTAAATTCAAGCACAAAATCAACATAGAAGAAGAGACGAGAACCACCTCAACTGATCCGATAATAGATACAAAAGACGAAGACGTATTTAATCAACCGCCATCGAAAAAAGTCAAGAATAATGATTCTAAAAAATAACGAACTTCAAAATGACAAAAATATCCTCCAGAAACTAGTGAAGAGATATGGTATCCTGTTTTCAATGTATACTATAACAAGCCATTACGCACAATAAATTAACTTTTTCTTAGATCTGTAATAAAAGTATTAAAGAATCAGAAAGCAATTCACCAAATCATGACGAGTTTGATACATCTGATACAATTGATGATAACAATGATGACTCTGACTATGTTTATAGTTCGGAATCTTCATCCTGTGAAGAAACAAAGGTTACAAAGTCAGCTCGTAAGTTGGATAGTGACGAAAAGTATCGCCAGCCAAATGGGTGAGATTATGAGGCCTTTAAATTACTTCTTGATAGCAAGTCATTTACTAATATACATGTATTCCATGACCTTTCAGACGAAATTAAATGAAGATACAACTCCAGATATTATATCTGGTTTAAATGAAGTTAGAGACAATAAACAGTTATTAGACCGTTTTGTCTTTTTCAACTATTTTTTTCAAAAGCTAAATTATTTTCAGAGTGCGAATTTTGATTACGAGCTCAGAAATTACGAAGAGGGAATAATTATTGATTCTGAACTGGTTCTTGAAGAAACGGACGAGAAATCAGTACCAACATCTGAGCGTCTCTTTAACGAGGATATTTGGAAGAAATGGACACTAAAATCTGGTGCGGTCATGATTGATCTTTTGGATAAATTTGCCCGTAAAAAAGGACATCCTCTTAGGTAGATTGTGGATTACTAAGATTATTAACTAGTATTTGTGATTGTGCCAATTCTAATTATTTAATTTTAGACCTGAAGCTTGGAGAATTGTTCGGTATGGTAAAATTGTGAAACTGAAATGGTGTAGTAGTAAGGATTATTCGGAAATTCAAAGATATACAAGACGTGCAACTATTTCTAATTGAACAGAAACAATATCTAGGCTTCAAAGACAAGTATGCCTTTCTTTTTATGCTAGTTCCTTACTTTATGCTTGAAGAATTCTAAAACTTATACTTTTTTAATAGAGGTCACTTGAATCTTTAGGACAAAGCATAGAGGAAATTCAGCTTCTGAATAATATTCATGAAACAGTTAAAGATGAAAATATTAGAAAACTGGTCTCAAAATAACTTGCGTGATGTTTTCTCTGCAAGATGCTTTCACAAGTTTTTATATTAAAATTTTATCTATATTGTAAGTATCTTTTGTTACAACTTGCCATTTTTCATCCGCTAAACTTTTTCCTTTTCTCATAGTCATCAAAAAGTGTTCCCAGAATTTTCTGTGATGCAACAATCAGTCGTATCAGGAATCAGACTACGGAGGTTACATTATACATCCTTCACTGCAAGTTGTGATTTTTGGTTTAGAGAAGAGCATACACTATCATATGTGAGTAGTAGCTTTGATCTTCATTAATTTTTTAAAGATTCTATTGATTGTTACTTATGCATTTATACTTTTTACATAAGAGGAAAGATAATACTCTCTTCAGTTAAGTCATGTCATGAGAGACGCAAGCGCATCACATCATTTGAGCAGAAAACAGATGGAATCTTTCTCGTACAGCTAAAGAAATCTATTATTGAGGTTAGACATTTAGAAATGAGCGGTGGATACAGACACAAAGATCTTCCTAGATCAATGTGGGATGGATGTTGTAAGTTGCCGATCGAAAATTCTTACATGTTGAAAGAGATTGGAGAGTGATTTCGAGAAGCTTCGACTGAAACATTCTCGAAAATAAGTGTCTTTTCTATACACACCTATGGTGGATGTTTAAAGCGTGCTTCTTTTAAAATGCATTGCTTCTATAATTTATTATTCTAACCTTTGCATTTCATAGAGAACTGGATAGAATTGTGGAGAATGCATGTTCTGTCCTGTGGAGTCCTACAATATGAATGGACACATAAGACAGTCGTTCCTATCTGCTTTGAGGAGAAGCGAAATGCATCTTTGATTTTGTTATTGTCTTGTGGGATCTCAGGGTAATGTATCCTTCTTTCGACTGTTTTGTTCTAATATGCTTTATCATTAACTTATCTTCTCAATCCATAGTGTTAGTTGCTGGAAGTTTCCGAAGTCATTTATAAACTACAAGAACATCACAACGATTTGGATACGAATGTGTCCAATCTTTCTGGTACTCTCCCATCACACCCATTTACTCCGCAAAAAGAAAAACACAAAAAAGGTATCACAGCTACTTATGCAGATAGCGATCCAGGTAGCTCTCCCATTCGATCTAATATAAGGTTTTAATTTGTTTTATCTGTTATATATTTTAATGTGTGATGGTATATTATTATAGCTAGTGATCAGCATAAATTTTAATAGCAGAAAAGTGGTGAGCATATTTTTTGATGTAACTTTAATCTTCACATGTAATTGCTCATTCATTTTTCTTATTTATGTTTTTTTGTACAATATAAAGTCAGTTTTCTGCATGATTCATTCAAAAGTTGGTAATAAACATTTGAATTGCACAGTGCTAAGTATACACCTATTTTTCGTAAAAATAATGAAAATGTATTTTAATAAAGTTTCGCCTACATTGGGCTTTATCTTTTTAATGCATATGCGGTATGGTGGCGGGTGTAAAATTTGCATTGAAAAAAATAAAAATGGTTATGATTGCATAATATATGTGATTAGCGTTCCAAAATGGAACGCGCACGTGATTTTTTCATCATCTTGGAGTAAGATAAAATAAAATATAAAAAAAGAAAATGTAGAACACGGTTGAACTATCACTTTTTGTATGTTCATATAGTACGGTATGTTGAAATTTTTAATGGTTAGTTATAGAGTGAATTTTTCGATCATGGTTACATAAAATTTGTTTAATTATGAAAATGATCTGCATATCGGATTTCCCCTGACTGGTAAGTCTTGATTCCAAAAATCCAATATTATTATTTACGAAATGCTAACTAACATTAATTTGATTTTTTTTTTAAAGTAAATACTCGTAAAAATTTAGGTCCATTTTGGGATGCAATTAGTGCTCAATTACGTAAAGTTGATAATAATGGAATTGTATTCTTTATGGACGTAACGTGGGATTTATTTGGTAATGGATTTGATCATGTACCAGGAGGTCCTACTTATCAAAATTGAAGTTCATTTGGTTATTACTATTATAAAGAAATTAGAATAAAGCCACCTAATATTGATTTTGAAGTTCATATAGAAGATCTTAATCGAACTGGTGGTGCTTCTATGGTAATTAGAATTTAATATCTTCTAAATTCTATAAAAAATTATATTAAAATATTTTTTTTTCTTTATATATCAGCTAACAGAATTTGAAGCAGCTTATAATAATGGAAAAAAACTTCCAGGGTTACTTAAAATTATACAAGTAGCTGATAAATATTTACAATCATAGATAGGATGGCAATACAAAGATTTCTTTCCTTTAACAAGACAATTATTTGGTGATGGCTTAGTTGATCCCAAATCTGGTCAAGTAAGGTCAGATGTTGCAACAATATTTTCTAGAACTTTTGCCGAAGCTATTTCAGAAAATATTATTAATATGAAATTTGATAAAGAATTTACATTAATCTATGAAATTGATCCATCTATTAAAAAACCTACTATTATAAAAATTCAAGAAAAATATTATTATCCTAATGGGTTTATTGTAAATATTTCTCCAAGTGGTAAAGTTAAATGGAAAAAAAATGGAAATTCTATTTTGGTAAATCCTATTAAGGGTGCAAATATTCAGAAGGGGGAAGTTATTACTATTAGAATTATTGTAAAATAAAATTGTAAAATAATAAAGTAAATTCTTTAGTATGCATTAATATTCCATATTTGAACATCCCACGCACAAATAGAATTTCCTTTAACTTAGTATCTTTTTTTTTGGTATTTTGGCTGAATCATTCCTGAGAAATTTCTTATAATTGCATGATCGCATAAGCAATCAGTGCATCCTCACATTATTTTTCGTTAATTTTTACTGAACTTTCTGTCAAGAATTTTTATTTATTTGCCCAAAACAAATTAATCAATTTTTCCACTCATTATTCTATTACTTTTAATAGATTCATAAACTTATTTATCAATAATCTTTTATTTAGCCAACTTTACAAAATTATCCCACTCATTATACTCATTATTTTGCCTTTAACAGATATATTAAAACTAAATAAACAAGTTTGAATAATTATATATTCTAATTTTGTATATAAAAGCGTGAAGAAAAACTTCACTCAAATAAAAAAATATATATTGAAACTGGTTCTATTTAACAAACAAATTGCAAAAATGAATAAAATTACTTTTATCACCATTTTTCTTTTCTTTTTCTTTTCATCTTATACTTTAGCAGTTCCAAATCCTATGATGAAATGAAATGATCCATTAAGTGGTTTCAAACCCTGTAATGGATCTACTTTTCCAATTACTTATACTCTGTTCAATTTTGATCCAAATCCAATTGTTGTAGGAAAGATCTTAGTTACGAAAATAGCTGGTACAAGCAAAGTAATTATAGAACAGGGAGCAATTACAACAACGAAAGCATTTTCTAACGATCAATTAGTATTTAATAATCAGGAGGATTTTTGTCAGGTATATGCTAAAGGAGAATGTCCAATTCAACCTGAAGATTTTAACGTTACTAAAACATCTATTCCCCACCTGGTCCTAATGATCCTAAGGGTCAGACTTTAACATTTAATGTTATATTTTCAAGTAATAAATCATACTTAATATTAAATGTTTGTATTTTAACTAATCATTTTAATTGATTCTTTTTTTTTTATTCATTAAATTTAGTAATTAACGCTGATAAAACAGTAATAGCATGCATGGAAGGACCATTTAGTATAACTTTCCCATAATAAATAGTAAACTAAAAAATTATGGATGGAAATTTTAGAATTTTCTGTCAAGAATTTTGATTTATCCAAAACAAGCTAGTTAACTTTTTTGCTCATTATTTTATTACTTTTAATAGATTCATAAATTATGCGAGGTTGAGTTCACCACTACTTTCCTTTGAATTATGAGTTAAGTTATGAATTTGGTAAATTGGTCTATACTAATTTAGGTTAATTTTCAAATGATGGGTATTATCATTCCACGAGATATAATGAACTTTATGAATTATTCTGAATCTAAAAATAAAAATATTCTGTTTGTTTATATGTAATGTGTCATGTTATGATAAAAATAATAATAATAATAATAATAACGATAATATTTTAGGTTATATATAAATGTTATTTCCCCTGCGTAGTTTCGAAATGTTATGTTACGATATATTTTTCTTAAACTTTCTTTCTTTTAATTTTTTATAATTAATATTTTCCCATTTCTCATTGATGTTTTATGAAGTAAGGAGAG